>KL280326.1:26325-53692 GCA_000699545.1 Podiceps cristatus | reverse complement strand
TTTCTCTTTTGCCTTGTTGCCCTTGCCCTTTCCTTTGGGTTCGGGTTCCTTGTTCGGTTCATTTTCTGTTCATTTTCCTTTCTTGTTATCTTATTTTATTTCATTCAGGCCTGTTTGTCTGTCTGTCCCCTCACTTGCTGTCTCTGGCACTGGCTGTTCTGGGATGGCTGCGGGGGAATATCCCTGCTCCTGGCTGCTGCTGGGGTGGGCTGGGTCGGTCCTCGGGTGGTGAGAAATAAGGCATCATTCATTTTATATGTTCTGTTATTCTTTTACTTCACTATTATTACGATTGTTATTAATATATTTTTATCTTTTCCTTTGCTGTCCTGGTAAAGCGTGTTTATCTCAACCTGTGAGCTCTCTCTCTCCGTTTCTCCTCCTCACCCCACCAGGCAGGGGGTGAGTGAGTTACCGTTCAGGGCTAAACCACGACAAGGACAGAGCACAGTTAATTACTTGGAAACATTACACGTTTTTTTCCCAGTGTTCAGTCACTTGCTTTCTATGAGAGGAATGTGAGTAGGGTGGCTGCAGATTTATCTTCTGTGGAAAGTGCTTCCCCTCTGCTGCTGGCTGGAAGAGCTCTTCTTCCATAAGAGCATGTCAGCAGTATTGCAGAAAGCAGGGGCTTCCTGCACCTTGACACTGGCTGGGTGAAACGAAGCCAGATGAACGCAAACGTCAGAATGGATGCCGCGGAATTGCTTCGTGCCTTTTTCATTCCTGCGTGATAGATGGCAACACCACCAACTTTCAGAATCTGTTGTTAAGATCAAAGCTGGATTTACACCTGCATGTATTTGGGGGGGTTGGGGGGAGTGGTTGGCTGGTGCGCAAAACAGAAAAATCCCATGTCAACATCATTTAATTAATTATTTTTTCCTGATGTCTAAGTTGAGTCAACTCAGGAATTTTCTAGGCTGTATGAAGTGTTTTGAGCTCTTGACAAACAGTACAAACCAGAAAATGCTAAAATATCCCCTTCAGGTCTGTGAATAAAAGTAATGTCTAATTTGGATTCTCAGCCCTGTTAGCCAGGAGAATCTTCTCTCTGTGCCCTGGAAAATGTGTTTCCCCGAAGACCTTAATTACTGTACAAAGTACAAAGAATGAACTGAGATGGGCATCCTACATCGTCAGGACTCGTGAGCCCAATTTCTTTGCCTGCACCTTCCATTGAGCCACATACAGGCACTTTAGCTTCTTGCAAACCCATTCTGGTGCCATATATTAAATCGCTCACCAAGCTTTTTGATAACTAAGACCCTCAGCTTCTGTTGATGAAGCATCGCTGGTGTATTGTACATTTGAGTAGGAGTGGGAGCAGACTCCTCTTCTAGAGGTTGGGGAATGAGGAATAAGACATGGCAGCTGCTAGTGCAGCCTCAGTTATCCCTCCTTCCTTTTTTTTTTCTGAGTATAATGTTATTTTTAGAGTAGATCCCAACTCGGAAGACAGTAGATAGTGTTAAAAATAAGCTTTCCTGAACAGAGATAACATAAGAAGCTGCTTTCTTCAGCTTTAGCATTTATTTCTCAGTTCCTAAGTTTTCATAGAGATCTGTCGTTATAAAGTATTTCCCCAATTTAACTGTTTCCAAAATCTGATGGAACATAATGTTTCTGGATATACTGAATACAGGGATTAGTTACAGTTACTAATATAGTTATATAGTTAATGAGTAGTTATTACTTAATTATCCTTTGTTACATGCTGCCTCCAGTTCATACTAAGTTGAATTATTATGGAATTGCTTCCTTTAATGTGAATTCAAGCACCATCATCTATTCTGAAAACCGTAAATCATTTATATTTCTTTATCTCTGGAGAGAGTTAGAAATGTTAGTGGACAAAATTCCCCTGTTTTAAAAACAATCCCTTAAAAAAAAAAAAGCTAATTACTGGTATTTTATAGGCTGAAAAACTGATAGCCATTGGAAATATCCGATTCCTTTAAAGCTATTCTCCTCGTGTTACAAATGTAGTTATTGTAGGACATGGTTGCTATTTCTCGTTAATGTAGCAAGAGAAAACAGCTTCCTTCTGTGTCAGTGTTCGAAACGCTGGCTAGCAAAAGGAACTTTAATTTTACAGCAGGCATTTGCACAGCCCATAGCTCTAGCAGAAGTTAGATCCAGAAATCTGAAAGTCTTAACGGTTCATCATCTGTCTGCTGTGTTTTGAAACGGAATTGGTAATCCAAAAGGCAACATAAAGCAATGTTTTCCCCATCTTGTTTTTGGAGGCTTGTCAGTTTTCATGGAGATAGAGTTACTCTCTTGGAAGGCAAAGTTTATGATGGATTTCGGCATTTGTTTTGATGAAGGCTTCTGTATTCACAAGGAAGTCTGATAACTTGAACAGAACAAGATTCAAATATTAGGTAGTGTTGGGGGGCTGCCAGCTCCGAAGCTCTTGGATATGTTTGGCTTTTGCTCTCATTTTGCTGGCTTCTTTATAATTTGAGTGGCGTCTTCATTGCTTCAGTTACAGTGAGGCAGAGCACCAGCTGTTAATTACTCCCTGATTCGGTCCGAACGGAAAGCAGCTAACACTCCCAATAGTGCTAACTATAGTCTGAAGTAGCTCTGTAGTTATAATGAGGTCACCAGTATCACACATTGATGTCACTCAGCAGGTTAATTCATTTTCATGAGTTCATAGGCTATAAAGCAGCATAAAAGGAGAATTTTCATAATCTAAATTTATTTTTCTCTTTTTTTTCCCCCAACCGTCCGCTTTATTTCTTTGTGTTATTTTGGGGAAAAACTTCAACGAATTTTTGGACTTGAGAAGGCCATGCCCGGCTCTCTAATGTGCCCTTTCCCAAGTCCTTCTTGAAAAGAGGTTGACCACACACACTTTTTACTTCCCCAAGAGATTTATTCAGAGGAAAGACTTTGCAGCAACCTTAGCCTGAGATCTGTTAGAGAGATGGAGAAAAGTATGTGACTTTAACAAAAACTATGATGTTGCTCTTTAGTCTCAGCCTCCATGGTGAGTGCAGATGCCTTCTTAACTCTGTCAAACATGTAAAGGACTTAGCAGGACCACGCAGAATTGGTTGCAATAGCTTTTTAATTTTCATTGTGTTCCTAACTTATGCTTTGCTATTGGCCTGTTAGTATATATCTAGGCCCGTGAACACAGCATAACTCAGTAAAAGTGCATTGTGTTTCATGCTTCAAGAGAATGTTGAAACATTAAAAACATCAATTTTTGAATTGTTCTATTTTTGTTGACCTTCATGATTTCTTTTTTTCCATAAGTTGCTTAAATGCCATTGTAACCTTGTGTGGCAAAGGCAACAGTAATTAGAAACTCAAACATTTGCAAATCTTCCTGGAAAGTTGTGTATCCCGCTTTCCATCCGTGTCGACAGGAGTTACACGTTATATACATATAAGTTCGACAGGAGTTATAACTTCTACGTTATTACGTGTTCTTAGTGTAAAGGAAAAAAGGGGGTTAATTTTGTTATCCCACATTCTTGTTTCCTAATGTTCTGAGAGATCTGAAGTACTTAATGAATACTTTAAAATGGAACTAAACTTCAGGGAAGTAAGAATTATTATATTAAACAAAGGTTTTACTTTCTAGTGCAAAGACCATTATATACTGAAGTAACACAAATGAATGTTCACTTGTATAAAGAATTTTTTTCCTCACTTCCTTCAAATACTTTCTTTCTCCCATCTCTATATTGCCTACGTTGCTTATACTTCTCACTCCCTTTCCCCAGCAGAAGGTGAATGAAGCTCTCGAGGCCAACCAGGTTCCTGTCGATACCTGTCACAGCTGAGCATAAGAAGGGAGCGTGTGAAAGCTCGCACTGTTGCGGCAAGCAAAATATTGCAGCTTTTGTGTGCCGGTGAAGCTGCAGTAACGCTGGACAACTGCTGGGGCGGTATTTTGTCTTTTTAAGCTGACGTAAGGCAATACCATTACAGAAGCAGCAACCCCGGCCTTGCCCTAGCTTGGTGGCCAGGCTTCCGTGCCGTGCTCTCTCCCGTGCTGGCAGAAGCGTCCCTCATACTGAGCGGTTGAGGGACCTGATCTGCAAAATGGGGCCGGGGATAGAAATGAGCGGAGGGGAGGAGAAGCTGAAGCACATCTGGTAGCAGTGCCGACTTGGCTGATTTAAAGTGTTCTTTGAACTATGGATCGCTGCGATGCTCTGCCCAGAAGTTGCCTTTCCATGGGGTCAGTTTGCTTTGGCCTAAGGAATAGTACAAGCCATTATTGCGCTTGGATGTAACAGCGATCTGGGTGTGTAAATGGCGCAGCAGGATTGACGCCGCACCAGGCAGCGGCTGAAGAACTTCCATTCCATGTCAGGACCATTCCATGAGGCAACTGAGTTCAAAGGCAGAAGTACCATGGCCTTGGGCGTTTTTGCAGACAACAGCAGTGAGAGTCTTGTGGGAAAAAAGTGACTGATGTTGGATTGGCTTAGAAAAGGATGGTGATTTCTCGGGCTTTACAAGAAATCTGTGGGCTTTTCTGATGTGAAAATATGTAGGGTGACACTCTAATTAAAGTGCTGTGAGCAGTAGTGGTATGTGCGCATGTTTGTAGTACTCTACGGGACACAAAATGCGGACGTCTCTAGCTCTGTGGTGGAAGAGAAAAACATCTGAGGGAATCGGGCTCTGCAGGGAAACACTTGAAGAACCAAGCTTGCAAGGCTTAGTATTATGCTCTTTTATGAGAGTTAGAATTACAAATAAGCCTCTAAAAGAAAGCTAGTTACGATATATGTATGCTTTGTGGGGAGGAGCAGTCCCTGTGCTGTACGGTTTTGCTTAGCAGACAGCTAATTTCATCTCCCCCCACCCACAACTTTTTGGTAGGCATGGGAGAGCAAAAGGGAAGGGTCAGAAACCTTTGTTGTTCTAAAATGCAAGAACCCAGTTGACAGGAACGGAGGAGTTGCATTGATTAAATCTGAGCTTCCATCATCGTAAGTAGCAGGGATCAGCCATGTGGGTTGGGAAATAATTACAGCATTGGTTCTGATTACGGAGGAACAAAGCTTGCTCTAAGGCTTCAGTCATGCTGGCCCTCAACAGTTAAAATGCAGTGCTTGCTTCTGCTGCCGCTTGCCCCAGCTTGCTTTATTTAAGGAATTACAGATTTGAGTGTGTGCAGTAGGAACTGTATTTAGCCTATAGTTTCTTTCTGTAACCTTTTTACTGGTCCTCATTGTACTTATTTTGCTTACATTTTAATAAATTTAAAAAGTCAAAGAAACTCGCATAATCTATGCAACATTTCAGCTGCTTAATATGGTATCATTTGATATATGTCTTAGAAGTACAAATACGAATATTTTAAGAGATTGCTACTGATTAAGCAGTGGCTCAAGCCTTGCTTTCTCCATGCTTTGGCACTTGGTAAACTAAAAAAGAAGCTTGCCCTCAACGTTCTGCAGTCAGAGACTTGTGTGTGCACATAATTCGTGTAGGCCATGTGATATTGCAGTTTCTATGCTGTTTGTGGGATTCAGTCTGCTCGCCGGGAGTGAAAAAGGTTAATAATGTGTCATAGCAATACGTCAGCTGTGTACAACTGTAAGGAGACAGAGTTACTCCTCATACTCTTGTAGAAAGTGTGGATGACCGAATCTGTGAGATTCGATATGAGAACAGGTCTCTGTTCTCAAACAATGAGAAGAACGCTGTGTGTTTCCTCACAAAATACTGTTTCAAAGCTTTCAACCACTCTAGGTAGTAATTATGGTTATTTAATTCTCAGCTGAGATTAAAAACCAATAAAGATGAGAGCTTTCTGAAATGTTTTAACTCCACAAAAAAATTCACTGACATGTACATTGTCCCTCATCTTGATGATTGTGGTCAACCTCACCACATAATTTTGGCTAAAAATACACCCTTGATCCTGGGCGTGGCACCACTGCCACGCTCGGACTCTGCAGCTCAGCAGTAAGAGTGTTTCTTTGGAATAAGGAAGAGATGGCTGCTACTGCTTTACCCACATGATGGGATTTGAAACCACGTTTCTCATTAACGTTTCCTAACTACCAGGCTGCGTAAGGATATTCTTCTTTTGGCAGCTGGTGAATGTAGCCTCCCTTCAGTTCCTTTGCTTTTCTCATAGTTGCACTGCTGAATTTGACCACAACATCTGCCTGTGCTGCTTACGTGAATGTAGAATTAAATGGAGTTACTTCACAAAGGCATTTGGATTGCTGTGTCTGCGGCCACTGGACCCACTCCCATGAAATGCTTCCTGTGAAGTGCTAAGTGCTTTAAAATCCTACTGGGAATTACAAGCTTGAAGTGCCTCTGTGGATGGACAAGTAAAAGACCAGAAAGCTGCTTGTTTAGTTTGTAATTTAAATCACTTGTCTCTAAGCAGGTCATAGTTAAGTGACAAAAATTACACAGTGCTAAACTTGCTGCAAGTTACTCAGGTACCTGAGTATCACTTACGACGCTTGCAGTATGGAGAACAGCAGAATGCTTGAGGGCAGCGGCAGCGTCTGTCGCTGTCACCTGCCTGCTGTACTGTGAACCATACCATGGGACTGAGAAATATAGGTTGGCAATTCAGTTACAATAGACTGTCATTTTATATTTTTCCCTTGGGTAGAATAGGGTTACTAGGAAAAGGAAGATACAGTTTCCATGGCCAGAATGCATAAGAGATAAAGTATCCTATTCCCATTTAATATGAAAGTGACTTAGATGTTAACTTTCTAACTTTCTTAGGTTACCTTTTTTATTTTTTTTATCAAATCCTAGCTCTTCTTTCATTAATTTTCTTTTCCTTTTTGAATGAGGTTACAAAAGCTCAAAGTTTAGTGAAGAATTGCTCATCAGAAACCAGCACATGTACTAAGTCAAGGATCAATATGATATGCAAACCACGTATAGTCAAAAAACCATTTTGGTCTACTGGTGCTTTTGGTCTTCTGTTTGGTACCAGTTATCCCAGGGGAAAGGAGAAGAGTCCAGGGTTCAGGACAGCTACGTCAGCCTGGAATAATCCTGATGCAGTAGACACGTCCTGTGTAAATTTGGCTAAATCCTGTTATTTTTCTGTCGTGAGAATATCTCAGTGAGGCTAGATAAGGTTACAGTAAATAGAAGGCAGATATGCGCTCAAATTTTGAAATAGCAGGCTCCATGGAGATACCTAAGGTAGTAATCTAGGGAAATGTGAAACTGTCAGAAAGGAAGGAATCTCTTATGGGTACTTGCTGGCTGCAGATACGGTTTGTTTTGATGTCTTTGTTGCTATGAGAAAAATGTTATTGGAGAAGTTTGTCACACAGTGCCTTGGCTTAACTAGCCAAATCCAAAATATGTGACTTATGTAGACAGCCAGCTAAGAGATGTAATAGTATTCCAGCTACTAATCGTCGTCTTATACCAGGGTAAAGTAGGAATGTGTATCTTCAGAACTGATATTTGTAATTGATATGGCCCTTGTGCTTACAGAATGGACTCAATGCTCTGCACCTGGCGGCTAAAGAAGGCCATGTGGGACTGGTACAAGAATTATTGGAAAGAGGGTCAGCTGTGGATTCTGCCACTAAGGTAATTCATGCATGTCTGTAAGGTTGTTCACCAAAAGAAAAGGTCAAATACGTGGGAGAAGTTTAGGAAAAAAGATATTAAAATACATAATAAGATAATATAAATACCTCACTGATACTTAAAATGTTATTTCTGTTATGGCCTGCGAGTCTCTGTTCTTTGCTGAAGCTCATCGGTAGTAAATGAAGAGAGTAAATGAAGAGTATTATTATTTATACAATCTGTTTACAGGGGAAGCATTGAAAGGTTTTAACAATGCCAATTTTTTCAATTTTTCATTGTTTCCAGTGGCATTATAGAGAGAGTGTGAATATAGCTTAAAAGAGTAGATTTTTTTTTTTTTTTAAAATTTATGAAAATTAGTAATTGACTGAATAATACCCAGAGCCTTCTCACTCCAGGGCACAATGGAAAAACCACCAGTGTGATAATTTGTTTTTCCTTCAGCCTTTCCACAGACAGGCACGTGGGTATGTCCAAAACATTGAATCAGTGTGTTATTTGTCTGTGGGTGGTAAATTCCTTGCGATAGCCCAGATTTGTTGGCTCGAACGATGCAATGTTTGACTCCTAGTGTCCGGGATGGCTGGCTGTGCTTAGCCTTTGCATTCGGTTATCGCCACTGTATCCCTGCGGCGTGCGCGCTCTCTTTCTCTCTCTCTTTTTAATGATTCCTGATGCACAGGATCTCCATCAAGGTTAACGCATGGTCCTCAGCTCAGAGAGCTTCTTACTGAAATTGTGATTTCCATCATTGATGGAGAAACAGAAGTTCCCTCCTTCAAAAACATCTTTAAGTCACCCCTCAGTGAAGCTGTTGGTAGAACCACCAGGTGTTAGATAGGACTGTTGGTTTTGTTGGTTTTTATGAACCTTCGTAGTTTAATAAAGCCATTTAAATATTGTTTCCAGGATGAGAGGTTGGCCTGGAAAAAATAAAAGGCTCTTACAAAAGCAGTGGTCTACCACACTGCTTCTGCTTTTGTGAGAGGTGATTTTTATGGTGTGGCGTATCTCTTAACTTAAAGGTAATGCCTTTCAAAAATATGCATTTTAATTTTATGCCAGTAAGAGAAGAGAAAAAAAGGTTTATCTTTTGCATTTAAAAGGTTGGTTTCTGTTACTTAACAGTCAAATCTTCCTTTGGGGTCTTGTACTGGGAAATCTCATTTTACATGTGATTTACAGCTTGACTTTTAGGATTTCAGCTGCCTTCTACAGGGCATGATCTCTGGACCTGAATAAAAAAATCTGTTAGCCCATACTAAACTTGACCTAGAAATTTGTCCCATGCCCCAGTCATGTTCCATAAATTCAATCAAAAGTTATGTTAGGGCTACACAACCATTCAGTAATTCTTCATGGCTGCAACTACCAGTTCTATCCCCTGTGATGATGTTTATGGAACATCATGGAACTGTAAGGTACAATTGTACTCAGAAAATGAATGTTATAAAAAAACTGCTGGTTGAAATTATTCCTAAAGAAGGGTAATGTCTTTCATTTTTTTCTCTCCCTGTAACAGAAAGGGAATACAGCCCTGCACATTGCATCCTTAGCAGGACAAGCTGAAGTTGTCAAAGTTCTGGTTAAAGAAGGAGCCAATATTAATGCACAATCCCAGGTATGATGCTCTTTTCCCTTTTCTCTTCTAAAAGTTATTTGATGAAATTTTATAAGATAAATCTGAGATGTTAGGCAGTGATTCAATATCCAAGCCTGACAAATCAATCAAATTGAGGCTTACACACAGCATTCACTGGTAAGTAGAATAAAAGTAAATAACAAATTGAAGTCATTACGTACGTGTTGTGTGTTATGGGAACTTGCATTGTCGTTGATTGAAATCTTCTAGGAATTCCTAGTGGGCTTTAATAAATCGTTTCAGAAATTTGTCAAAGGGTAGAAATATTACATCGTATGTTTGTTTTGAATTTGGTGAGCAGTAATGAAGAAGATAATTTCTCAAAGACTTGATCTGTAGAGTTGCTTTTCATGGGTTGGCAAAAAATCTGCAGATAACTTACTCCAGGCTTCTGAACTTGTTCTTCATGTGATCAGAAAGTATTTAAATCAAAAGTTTGGAATGTACGTTTGAATCGGAGAAATTCACCTTGTCCTGGCAGGCAAACCAACTGTAAAAACAGCCTTGTTATTTCCACTGGCACGAAGCTTGTCGGCTCTTCCAAAAGGTACCAGAGAACGTGGTGATGGTGCAGAGACCGACCGATGGCCGGTTCTCTCCCTGGTTTGGGCGAGGCCGTGGTGGCAGCTGCCTGCCTGCTGGGATGTCAGAGCTGTAAACAAGTGCTAGATTCGCAGTGAACAACGTGCAGCAAACTCGCTAGAGGACGTTTTGTTTCCCAAGCTAGCTGTCCCCATCTCCTCTGCCCTCCCAAACAGACACCCTATTAGCACCATAGGTTAATCGACCAAGTTATCCTAACACATACTTGAGATACCTGTTATTTCTTCTGTTTAGGATTAGGAACAATTTATCAAATAAATCATTTGATTACTGCTTGTAAATGCTACTTTAACTATGGCAACTGTCTGTAGCTATGAAGAAGGGAAACAGATGGTATAGATGAGGACTATATATGATAAAGAAACTGCATCTTTCTGAAGCGTCTAGTCAGCTTGTGACATTCTGAGAAGTAAATCATCCCGCCACCTAATACTGTTCGAGTTGAGTCCCAGTGCGTCATTCAGTGACCACAAATACCAGTTTTGCAGTGACGGTGTAAGCTAAGATGATGAGCAAAGCGAGTCATGCTTCAGGGGTAGATTAATTTCAAATTAAATTTTCCTAGCACTTACTGTCTATGGACAAGATAATGGCCCTTAGCTTAATCTCGCTGAGATACGTGAACAGAATGAGAGGAGAGTGATCTGATTTAAGAGTGCAGCAAGGAACTACCTTGCTTAAAGAGCGTTTCAGGAAGCATATCTGGGCCTGCGTGAGACGCTTTTCTCAATCCTGTTCTGTAGCACGTTCTCTCGTCATTAGGAACACAGAAAAGTTCGTAAAAGGTTTTGGTTTGTCAGAGTCCATCCTAAGTCTAGCTAGCTCCACATCTTGCTTGCTCAGATGTGGGAAACTGGGACCTGGAGAGGTTTGGTTTTTTTTTTTTGCTGCTACGCATTTGTGATGGACAGTGTAAAGTACGTAGAAGGCAGGAGATGAACCAATAGGTTTCTAAAATGAATAGGTTTGCTTGTACCTTCATTACATTCTAAGACAGGAGGGAGAAATTGAAAAGATCTTTAAGCTGCCTGGCTCCAAGATTTGTAAAAATATTTTCTTTATTATGCTTTTGCCCCAAAGCGACTGCTAAAGAGCTCTCTCAGGACAACTGATGGTCAGTTACTCCCCATGCTCTACTTCCATTAAAGATAAGAAATCTTGTAATTCTGTTGCTTAAAAATTTAGCAAATGCCTTTCATAATGACCTAACTGGATGATTTCTTCATACATTTTTCAGCCTTTCATGTGTATAAAGATAAAGTGATGTCTTTAATGTTAGGATTTTGAGCGTGGTAAGAAAAATTGTAAAAATGATACTTTCATGAAGCATTACCCCTCAAAAAGTCTTCATAAAGGATTTTCCTTATGCTGGAAAAAGAAATGAAGTTTTCTAAATTAAAAAAAAAAAAAAAGTCCTGCCAGAATGCGAAATTGTTTTCACAGGTATTATTTTATACACTATTCTAGTTTTAAACATATTTATTGTTAGTACTGGATGTTTTGTGTGATGTACACAGACCTGTTAACAGTCATTAGCTACTTGAATTAATTGAATGAATCCGATGGAGGGTATTTTTTCCCCACTACTGCTCCCTGGTTGCCTCCAGACAGAACAAATTCAAACTGCTGTGATACATATGCCCTGGATTTGCGCTGCATTGTCTTAATTAAACAAGTCCCGTTGACTTGGGAGGTTGAGTCCTTAACGCTGCGTGATCCAGCTGTTGGGGACCTTTTGGTTGTGTCTTTCTGGTCTGCTGCACTTTTCCAGAGATACGTAGAATAGCTGCTCGAGCAGTGACAGTCTGGGTGGCCAGAGAGCTCCTTCTGTGCTTGCCACAGGCAGGCACCGCGATGAGGGCGGCAGCTGCTGCTGCCGTGGGGGGGGTAAAGGGCCGGCAAGGGTAGCAGCAGCCTCCTGGAGCTTCCTTCCCCAACAGGCAGTTTCTGCGTTAAGCCTTCCTGGCCTGGTCTTCCTGCCTCTACCTCCCGCGGGAGCAGTCGGGCTTTCAGAGGCTCTTGCCGCTGCCGTGGAGGGGGAATTTCCAGTGGAAGGCGCCCCGCGGTAGGGACCGCTCTGTCGTACAGTTTCCTGGTCGAAGTGCTGTCAGTAGTACAACCATAAACAACTGCGCATGGAGGACGAGGCCAACGACCTAGGTCTGTCTTCCTTTTGGTAAATGTTGAATGGACTTGGGTAACGTCTGTAGATATTCAGCACTTTGAATAGTATTTGTGTGTGAGCAAGTTCCCATGTAGCTAGTAATTTGAATATGCACGAACACGTGTTGCCTATATGATGGGTGAAAAGGATTATTTTTTTTTTTTAGTCAGGGCTCTGAGCAGACTTCTAAGAATTTGGTTCTAATACTGATTTGCCAGAGGCTTCTCTTGGAAGATAAAAAAATAATTTCTCTATGCCGCGTGAATGGAACAAGGCTAATGAATGGTGCCTTTCCACTCATGATTGTATTGACATGCTCAAGAATCACCTGTGTCATAGACAATAAATAAGTTAGCAATAAGGAAAAAAAAGAATAAAACCAGGAGCTTCAAAGCTAATGAAGAACAGGCACTTGATTTATGATAAAAGGTCAAGAAAGATTCAAGCATACCTAACTACAGCTGGTTAAAAAAAAAAAAAAAATGAAGTTATATAGAAAAAGGAAAAGAGAATGACTGAACAGAATATGCTTGAATACTCAGATACTAAGTTTCTTTGTCAGGAAATATGTCATTGAAAAGGTGAAGAGAAAAAATAGCATATCAGGGAAGAGCTTAGTTGATAAAGTCAGAAAGGAACAAAAATAGAAATTAAAAAAATACTTTCTTACCTTTTTTCTCAATTTCATTTTTAAGGATAGATGCTCCATTGTCACTCTTAAATCTTTCAGGAAGAGTTGTTGGTATTGAGGGTATATTACATCCTCTCCTTGGTATCTCTGTTATTTCACACTTTATTTTTTTAGGCCCCTGCTAAATGCCGTTTGGGGTAGTGACTCAATGCCAGTGAAGTTGCTCAGGTTGCTCCATAACTTCCTCTTTAAAGAACTTGGTATCTGTCAAGGTCATTCTCATTTCCAGTGATGACAATCTGCCATAGTGACAAAATTTCTTTGCTGATTATAAACTGATATATAAAAAAGCAATTTCAACTCCAACTTGTTCAATTTACTGTTTTTCCTTTCTTTTTCTCCATTAAAATGCATAAAACCACTAGCCTTTATCAAAACTTACCAGAAGTGACATCTGAAACACTACACTGATTTCCCAGTTACTTGCAACAATGAAATAACAGAATTATCTCAGAAGATGCTGTTAAAAACAGGGTAACCACTGAGATTACAAACCTCATCTGTGTCATCTGAGACTTTAAGCATTCAGTACATTGATTTTACCAATTTTGTTGTTCTATTAGATTGCTTTGCCCTTCATTTTCACGTTGGCCTTCAGAGCTGTTATTTTGTTCGTCTGCCTCTTTTAAGAAGTCTGTTCCTTTTGAGCTCATACATCACCACTGCTATTTTTAGAAAAGTAATTTCTATTTTGATACAAAGCCTAATTGCACAGTGATTACTAATTGAATGACTCCACTTTCACCTGCATGCATATCATTTGAGAGCTGACATCTTCTGTGAGCATGTTTCAGGCCAATGCTGAAATGAGGGCAAACCCAGAAATGCCCAGAGAGATCTAGAAGTTGCGGGTCCTTCTTGGTGTACCTCCACTTAGAATTTGGCAAGGGTGCAATTGTTTGTCTCAATTAGAATTGCCTTTTGCTACAAGTATTGCTGGAGAAAATATATTTATATACAGAATATCTATGAAATATTTACTTGGTTGGCTCTGCTCATGGTTCAGTGAGCAGATCTAGATAGAAGTCATCAAATCAAAAATCAGTTTCTGCAATTTCTCTTCTTGATTTGACCGTGAATTTTGGTCATGTGTAGATCTGACCAAGCTGCACCCAATGATAATATAAAAACTTGTCTGGGGACTGGATGGTACGAACTGTAATGTAAAGTGGGTAACAGACCTGCTGGGGTTGGTCCAGGCTATTCCTTTGAGCTTTGATTGTATTTCCTTACAGAGGAAGGTCATCCCATGAACAATGTGATCTTTTGTAATACGTATTCGCTTGTGTGGGTGACCCCTGAGGTACTTCTGAATTTCAGAGGGGAACTCAGAAAAAGTCCTCAGGGGGCATCGACATGTTTCATTATTCCGAGCCATGGAAGTGGCATTGGCTTCTTCTCTGTCCCTCTGCCCCCCTCATCACACTCTGTCACTGAGCCCAGTGGTATCCTCCTTTCACAGCTGGATCACTTCTTTACCCCAAACTATTTTTAATTGTTGTTTGTGCCATAGAACAGTAATTCTTTTTTTGTATTCTTTCTCTCAGTGAGTGTCTGTTTTGTGACATATTAGGAATTCTTATGCCAGTTCTTGATCTTTTTTCCCCAGGTGGAAGAAACATCACCAGATTTAGTCAGTGCAACCCTTCCCTTCTATAAATTACCGTTGGTGTCCATTGCTTACTCTTAAAGTCAGATCATATCATCTGACTCCTATGTAGGCATCAGAGATGCCCGATAACTGGAATATTAGCCTGCCAAATGTGACGGTACCTCTACTGCAATAATCTTAATAACCGAGTCTACCTGTAGACTGTTGCCTGCATCAATGATGCTGAGCTATTCTGACCACACGTACCTTATGGAATGGATCCATCCTGACCTTCTTCCATTCCAAAGAAGGTCAAAACCAGTGAGCCTAGTGGAAAGAGTTTAACCTCATAGTATGAGGTTATTTGAAAGATGTCAAGTGGTTGAGGTACAAAGAGCTGAAAAGTAAAAGATTGGACGGGGCTCTGAGCAACCTGGTCTAGTGGAAGGTGTCCCTGCCCATCCATGGCAGGGGGCTGGCACTAGATGATCTTCGAGGTCCCTTCCAACCTTAACCATTTTATGATTCTATTAAAAAAAACCCAAAAACCACACAACAAAAACAAAAAGAAACAAACAAAACCCCAAACAAACAAAAAAACCCAAAGGAGGAAATACAAATTTGTAAGGGAACTATCGTATCCTAGAGTCACCTAAGAAAGAAACTATTCCCTTCAATTTTAAAATTTCTGCAACTGAGGTTAGAATAGAATGTGTTCCCTGTTATAGCTGCTATGGTGGTGCTTTGACCGCTGCTTCTCTTAGGGGCCTTCACAAGAGGAGGAGCTACCTTTTAATCATCAGATTATTTAAAGTGACCCAGATACCGAAAGCAAGGATTAGATAAATCAGTCCTTCCCCGAGCTGATCTTGTTATTTAAAAGCCCTCTGGTTTCCTTTCCTCTATATCCTTCTCTAAGCTCATTGCAAACACATTAGCCAAGAAATATTTTTGTTTAAATTTGCCCCCCTTACGGTTACCACTTCCTGTTTCAACACATAGGTGATGCTGTCTTGATTGCTAGAGTGTTCGTACCCAGACTATTCGTCAGATTACAGCAATTCTTAGAGTAGCAGGAAATTTCCAGCCTCAATATGCTTACCCGAAAATGAGCGGTAAGAGAGCTTGTTGAATGTCCACACGCAGGGTTACCATGAAATCTAAGGGAGGCTTTAGATGACTCTGAGGGAAGCGATCAGCTTGTCTCTTCGGGATACCCTAGGATTTGCTTTACCGGAGATTGCTCTCCCCGTGGTCTGCAAAGATAATCTTAACCTTCAGAACAGACCGTGCTTTGCAGAGTATTTGCTACTCCATTATGACAACAGGTTTTAATTCCACCAGCTGGGCTTTCTGCTTTTATATCAGGATATTGAGAGAGACAGATTTTTAGCTGCTGTGTATCAAGAGGAGTCATTTAGCTGCGGCTCATCATTGCTAATGTAATAAAGGATCAGTCCCATTATCTCTTCAGTGAAGGGGAAAAAAAAAAAAGGAAGAAATGCCTTCTGGAGGATTATATGGATTTTGAGAGATGTAAACAAAAGTAATACATGAAGAACAATGAAAGAACAGATATATTTGTTCATCTTCCCTTAAGCTAGTCCAAGTTTCAGCTGCCTGTCTCTTACAGTGATTATCAGTTGCTGATAAACAACCCTTATTCCTGATCTTGAAGTGTGAGCTCAGGCAACCATGGAAGTGGAGTCGAGCCCGGGCACAGGCGACTGCAGCGGTGCTTACAGATTTACACAGAATTACAGGATAACAGAGTGAACATAAGATAACGATTGTTGATATCAGAGCATTTATCTGGGACTTGCCCATTTTGCCAAATAATTCATACAGTTAAAGGAAAATGAGCCCGTGAGGATGCCGGTGTGTCTGCAGGTGTCACCTGCAGAAGCAGCAGCGTGGTGATCTGGATCTTTTCTCTCCAAAACTGCTCTGAGGAGCAGGAGCTCTTAAAAAACAAAGGAGGGTACTGAGCCAGTTTGATGTGTGTCTGTGGGACCCCAGCTGCAGCCATGAAATAACTGAATGTGTCAGGATTGCAATCAACAGACTGAGAGCAAACTGAAAATATTTACAAGATACATCTCAGTCTATTTTGTAACTTACGGACTCTGTTAAAGTGCTATGAAAGGATCTAAAAGTATCATTTAAACAAATAGTGTGTTTTGTTTTTTTTTTTCAGATAATAATGTGATACAATTGTAATATTTATTCTTAAAATGCATAAACTTCAGGAGCGGCATAAGCCAACATGCTGGAAGGTGGGGGTTCACCAGACCACATGCCACGTTTCACCCTGCTGTAAATACACAACCCGCGGTGATAAGAGTCGGGCAGTGGAAACATTACCTGTATACATTTGTAAGGGTATAGGTATTAGTGATTCCCAACCGAATAAACACAAACATTTTATTTATAATTTTAGGTCAGTATTGTCCTCCTTCCAGCCCTCAACCATATACATAAAATCAATTGTTGTTTTCAGTACTGCTTTTACTTTACCATGGTTGGAAGGCAAACCCTAAATGCTGTTTTGGACGGCTGCCCAGAATTCAAATGTGAGCTTCTGCCCTGGCTACGCGTTTGGACCCTGACCCATACCCAGTATGAAGGTTATGTTTTCTCGTGCGTGGCTAATCTGTTCTCTTCCCATTATTCTCCATCAGCTCAGTTTCTGTTACAGGTTCCCTTTTTGTAAAAATGACATTTTCAAGGCACAGAACATCTTGATTTCTGGCTGGCTGTGTTTCAGGCCGTGTTGTTGCTTTGCTGTTCTTGCAGAGAAAATAGTGATATTTGAAGCTGCTAAAATAGAATGTTTGTGCTCTTTAAATTGGGCATATGAGTTAGGAAGTGACTTACAGTAAAATACACTTCCCAGGAGAGGGGTTCTTGTAACGGCGAGACAACAGGTGTCATATACCTGGTGCTGCCGTTGGAGTTCTGTGGGATCTCTCAGGAATGAACTTACTGACTTCATCGCAGGCCCAGACGACATCATTTATCCATAGGCTTTGCAATCCTTGTAGTGGTGTAAGTATAGAGTGGAAAACGCTATTTATATTGCTAGGGAATTGGTGAGACAGCTGGAAGGGCAGTACTATTTTCAGTGTAGACTTCTGTGTCACTACATTATTTCATTATTTTTAATTCATTTATTACAAATTAGTTTTATGATCTGTCATCTCAAACAGGTAAATATTCTTTTGTTTGTTTTGTTTGGGGTTTTTTTGTTAACAGTTTGACCCAATAAAGTCGAATCACCCGCAATTCTAGCCTTTTTTCTAAGTGCTTTTCTCAGCTTTCATCTTTTCAGTCTATGGGGCACTGCAGGCCTCAGCGCCTGCTGTTTGTAATGAATGTAAAGATTGTCACCTAAACGATTAGGTAACACTTGGGGAATTTTACAGTAGGTCAGAATCCAGTATTTTCCTGTGCCCTTACAGATGTGCCACTTTACACTGAATAATTTTATGGTCACAAAAACTTCTAATCATTGTGTCATCCTTTTTACTAGCACTTCCCAACAGTACGCGGGTATTGCATGTCACACCTTGGCAGCATTGAGCTGAATGCTCGAGAGGCACTACAGGCTCATGGAAGAAAAAAAAAGCAGTAGTTTTCCAGACATTTTAGTTTCCAACTTGTGAAAGCCTGCTAAAATACATCAGTTTAAATATAGTTGTTTACTAAGAAAAGGGAAAAAGAAAATCTGATTTTTTTTTTAATGTATCTATTATTATACAGTTAATAGGTATTTAGAGTTCCAGTTCTGATAATAAACAAGTTATTGCTAATCCTTTTTAGTCATAGATGTAATAAAGGGTAGTTTCCTTCCATCCACCTTTGCACTCTCAATTTCATGCTGTTTAAACTGTCAGCTGAGCAAGATGGGCTCTTGATTCCAATACTCTCAATCTTTCATTGGAGTAGGCCACTTTCTCTTGCCTGTATGGCAAAACGAGATGCCTTAGGCACCTTAAATTTGGCACTTTAAAATTAAATGGTACGAATTTCCCTTTATCATATTTTCATAAATTTGAGAATTGCATATTTGCTTGAATATAAATACAGATGCTCTAGTCCAAATATTTCTGAGACTTTTTTTTTTTCCCTTGAAATAGAATATAGATTGTATGATTGTGTTATGGAAAATGTATTTTAATGGAAAAGAAAGAGGAATGTGAGTAATTGGCAAAGTTACCGCTATACAAAACTTCCAGATTTTGGTGTAAGCTAACAAAAAAAATAGAGTTTTAAAAGTTAAAGGAGGTACCTTGATCTATCCTTAATTCACCCTTTTAGGGCAGAGAATCTCTCCTGCTAAGATAAAATCCTCTTATGAAGAGTTTATTTTTAGACTGGCTGAAAATAATGCTCTGAGCATAATGCACAACAAAGTTCCCAGAACTGTAGTATTGTTGATTCTATTGAGATATATGTTCTTAATTTAACCTGTGGTGTTGCGTTTATTTGTAACTCATATTTAATTGATTAAAATTAATTAATTGCTTGGATTGTTAGAGGATTTCTCAGAGAATTACAGAATGGCTGAGGTTGGAAGGCACTTCTGAAGGTCAGCTAGTTCATGCCCCCTGCTCGAGCACGGCCACCTAGAGCAGTCGGCTTTTGAATATGTCCAAGGACGGAGACTACTCACCCTCCCTGGGCAACCTGGGCCAGTGCTTGGTCACCCTCACAGTAAAAAAATGTTGCCTGTTGTTCAGAGGGCGTTTCAGTACGTGCCCATTGCCTCTGGTCCTCTTCCTTCCCTGCGTAACGTTCTCCCCTTTGAGAGAGGAGAGTAGCCTTTGCTGGAATGGTTATTTCCTCTCCCGTGGAGATTACTGGAGACTGAGATAAAGGAAACAGCGAAGGTTGGGTTACCTTCTCCTGACTGCTAAGGTGAGATGTAGATGTCACTGGTTTAGGCTAATATTTGCGGAAGAATGGGGAAAACTGGGAGATTAATTGTATGTCGCTGCATAAAGATTTAAATCCGGCACTTACATTTTTATTGAAGTTGAACAATGTTCTGAAGAGTAGAAAAAATCCTAAAACAATCATTGAACTTAAAGGCCCCAGTAATGATCATGATCTTGCAATGTAAAATGCTATATTAACACATGGCCATAAATCAGAAGATTTTTATAATCTATGTGAGCTGTTTCATGAGTAGTCTAAGCTTATCTCACCCATGTCTCATTCTTGTCTCATCCTTTGTGCCAGTTCTGTTCCTTTTGGGGCTGTCTTACATTCTAACAAGAGCAGAAAGGGGAGGCGGCACAGGAAGGCAGAGCAATTTCACAAAGGCTTCTCTCAGGTTCAGTTAAGTGCCAGGTCCCATGAAGGGAACTCTAGAGTGACCCAAAGGAAAGTGAGCTTTTACATGGGCAGCGTTTTTGTGCACAGAACCTTCTCTGAATGTCGCTTGAGACACGCAATTGCAGAATTGTAGTAAAGAGTACAGAAAAAGCCTAACCAATTGGGGTTTCATTTGTGACCTTGAGTTACATAACTTTTTTGTTTCCTTCATATGAAGCAAAATCGGGTGGAAAAGCCTATGAAAACGCCAAGCCAAAACCCCACGCAGTAAGACAGAGAGGCAGAGGAGGCAACTGGTCTGGGTCGGGCAATCTGCTGATTGTGTTGACCTCCTGACTGGTAATTACATCTTGAAGAGCAAGTAGGAATGAGCATTTGCTGTATGTAAACAATTGCATTAGATGTCAGCTGTCTCGTCTTTCCCGGTAATCGCTATGATCTCCTAATACAGTCTTAAACAGTTCCTGGAGGCCCTTAAAACGAAATAGATATGTTCATCTGGGTTTGTAGTAGCCATTTTCTCACAGGACACATTGCTAACTCTCGTTGGTCATCTTCAAGAGGCAAACTGAGGGAAGAGATAATATATCTCTATTTTCTCTCCTTCTCTTATCAGTATGAATATAGAGATATATGGCTATATGGGTACTGTAGGTATATGGACACTAAAGGCCACATCTTGGTGGGTAGGCACGGGTAGACTAGTCATTACAATGCGCTGGATACTAATCAGAGTTCGGAAGGTGTGTGCTTCTGGTCATTTGGCACTGCGGGCGATGAGTATGGGTCCTTGAAAGCCTGCCATAAAATAAAGCTAAACCAGGCTATGTAACTGTTGGTATGATTTTCTAAACTCTCTAATAATCCCTCTGCTTCTTCAAACTGTGTTCTTCATTAGAGCTTGGGCAAAATTTAACGATACAAATTCTGAGTCATAGAAGGACTTGCCAATTTGCGTTAATAGCTTGAAGAATCATTGAGAGCTACTAATTTTCTCAAATTAGCAAGTAAATCAGTGAATATAGTAGAAAGAATGTAGTATAAAATATACTCTATTTATTTAGTGTTAATTTCTCATTATAACTTTATATTATAGCAGTAAACATCTTGCAGTATACATTTGTGAGGATAATGAAATCTGAGTACTCTGTCTCACTACAAATACTCTGATGAAATCATTGTTTGAAAGGGAATGTTATATATCATTACAAAATTAATTCCTATTTTTCAGATGATGCACAAAATCTAAACATAAGTACACAGCTGGGCTTTCAGAAAAACCAAAATGCAGTGCGTTTCTCCTTTTCCAGGTCGCATTTATATACCACAGTCAGTATTTTTACTTTAATTCTGGACTGTGTTTATACAGTATGGGATCATAACCTGAAGGAAAATTTATTGAATTCTGTATCCATTCCACAGCTAAAGGAGGGGAGAGGTCAGTCTCCTTTCTGGTACGTCCATGGAGAATCATTAACCAGAATGTCTTGGATTCAGTAGAAAACAGTTTAGGGTAGTGAAACAAAAGTCTTAGGGAAAACACGTCTGCAATTTGCAGAGATCTGGGCTATCTTGAGCTTTGAAGTATCTCTAGAAGCAGAACAGAGAAACCAAAGTATTGGCATATAGTTCTTTGAAACTAAAAGATGAGAAACTGGGGAGGGGGCTTTAGATTAAAAAAGTAAAGGAAACGAAGGGAAGGGATACGCTTTTGTTGTGGGCATTTCCATTTAACTGTGAGACTGGCTGAGAAAGCAGGAACCTTGCTGCACAGGAGACAGGCAGATGATAGAAACTGTGCAGGATGGGAGGAGGCATGGAAGTCCCGGGGTCCAGCGGGCAATTGAGAGGGAAGGGCTCCAGCAGGGCTACCAGGTCATCCCGCTGGGCAGAGCTCTGCCAAGGAGAGTGGTAGTATTGGGAATCCTAAAATAGGAGTTTTCTGGCCAAGAGACAGAAGTGCTGAGGTCAGGAACACCACGATTAGAAGCTCTGAAACCAGTTCTTCACTGAGAAGCAAACTTCACCCTGCCAGCGGGAAAAATCAGGCTTGACCTTGCCAGGGGAAGACATTCAGGGGAAGCCTTTTTAAGTATGTCTGGTGTAGGCACTTTTGTATTTAAACCTCAGCATGCTGTTGCAATTTCTAAAATAAGCCAGATTTTAAGAAGATATATACTGTAGGTTTACACTATAAATAAAGCTTGAAGGGGAAAAAAAAAAAAAAAGGCTGTGATTTTATGTGCAAGAGTTTCCTTACCCCCTATTGATGCACTTTCAGGTATGATTATAGCATGTGAGAAGGATATCCTTGATATAATGGGCGCTCTTCTGGGGCCCTGTGTGGAAAAGCATTTAGTCCTTCCTGGTACTAAATGGTTATGAAGTCATATATGTATTATTTATGGTCTCCTAATCCAGGATTTGTTGTACTGATCCTGTTCCAGATCTATGGACTTGAGTTGATTAAAAACAAGATAAAATTCTTTGAAGCTTTTAAGAAAATTGATTTACTCTGGCTTGAAAATTCTCATATTCCCCAATTTTATCTTAGTCTGTGTGATCCTTGTATTCATCCATGAAATATTCAATGCTAGAAGGACTTTACAAACAGCACATATTGCCATTTTAAAAAATGCTTCATTAGACTGTAATGTTAAAATACTGATGAAGTGGGTGGAAAATCACTATTAGCTGTACCTAATAGGTTGCCATTTTGTTTCTTTCCGGAGTGGGAGGGAAAACTGAAATAGTGAGCCAGCTTGGTTACCTGCAGTCTTCTCTCTGCTGTTCTGTCCAAGTGCAACGGAAAATAAACCAATCTGTTCATAATTCCCACTGCCAGCTCAGTCCCTGTGCTCGGCAATCCCCTGCCCTTTTGCACCTTCCTCATTAGATGCTGAACGGCGTTCCTTCGTTTTACGCAGTGATGAGACCTCTCACCTCCCCCCGTTAAAGAGCCGGGTGAGGAGCAGCCAGGAGACCAGCGCACCCCCGACTCGCCGGCCTCCCAGCCCCAGAGCGGAGGTGGAAGAGGCTGGTTCGTTTGCCTAGTTTGTGCTTCCAATTTGCTGCCTAGTTTTAGCAGTGATCTGGGGGGAGGAAAAGCCGCCTGTCAAAATGCAATGCAGACTGGCCTTACTGTTAAGAGACTTTTCTTGAACTCTAACCTCAATTTTCTTTCCTGCGACCGTTGTAAACTATGCACTTTTCTATTTTAGTCACGCAAACATGTAGAACAGACTTTTCCCCTCCTCTTTGAAGACCATCACCTTGTTTGCCTTCACTTTTTCCTTTCCAGACTGAACACCACCAATTATTAGTCTTTTCTCAACGAAAAACAGCTTCCCCAGGGATACGTATTTTTATTTTTATGCCAGAGCAATGATTGTCTTTCCTACTGTAGAATGAGCTCATTGACCAGTGGCCCTCTGGTAGACCGCTGTGACCTTTGGGTTCTTTCTGCCGCATTCTTCTCTAACTCATCGTTCCCTGTTTGCACACTTTTTGTTTTCCTGGCTGTAGTGTAGAAACTTGTATTTGTCCTTACTAAATTACATTTCCAGCCTTCTTCTCCAGGATAACAGAAATGTCTTGAATTACAGTCCTGTTGTATGGTGTGTTTGCTGACCATCTTGTTCATGGTGTCTGTAACTGTAACAAGAGCACTCCGGTCCATCCTTCACGTCATTACTGAGAATATTGGATAATACCTGCCAAAGACAGACCCCTCTGCAAAGCCACTCCAAATACATCCCGCAGTTTTGGCATTGAACTCCTGTTAACTGTTCTCTGGGTGCAATTTTTTAGTTGTATGTCCCAAGGTTATTGATAGAAGTGCCGGAATATTATGCAAAGCAGTATTAAAAGACTTGCTACAGCATATATGATATATATCATATGACATACAGACAGACATGGCATTTATTGCCTGAGCAATCTTCTGCATACGAAAATGCAGAGGGGGGTTATAAAGACGTCAGTTCTACAATCAACTGGATTATCTAGGGTCTGAAAAATGAGGTTTCATTTCACTAGGAAATTATTGGAACGTTTCTACAGCACGTTGGCTAAAAAGAAGAATACTGGCTTCTCTGAAACAAGCTTCTAAATTATCACAGTATTTGCATTAATTCTGATTGTTTCTGTAAATGCATAAGCTTATAATTTATTATGACAGCACAAAGGATAAAAAATTGCATGTTTGAAGTCTGGTCTATGTTCTATCTAAAAATGCCATTCAAAGACAGAAGAATGTTTTCAGAAGTATAGGTGATTGTGTTCTCTTATGATATGTGGTAATCTACAGAATATTGAAGAATTTTCTAAGGCCTTTTTAACAATCCTAAAAACTTTTAGAAGAAAGTTATTAATCAGGCAGACAGCTCACTTCCATGCCTTTCTTTCATAAGGATTTTGTAGCTAATTAATTAAAATTGTTTACATTAAAGTATTTTACTGGGAAGAGAGGACTTATGTTGCTAATGAATTTGCCTGTAGTTTGTAGCTCTCCTACCAGGACAGGCTGAGAGAGTTGGGATTGTTTATCCTGGAGAAGAGAAGGCTCTGGGGAGACCTTGTAGCAGCTTTCCAGTACCTAAAGGGGCTTCATAAGAAAGATGAGGACAGACTTTTTAATAGACCCTAGCAATAGAATGAGTGGTAATGGATTTAAACTAAAAGAGGGTCAGTTTAGACTAGATGTACGGAAGAAATTTTTCACAAGGCGGGTGGTGAGGCTGCCCAGAGAGGTGGCGGAAGCCCCATCCCTGGAAACACTCGAGGTCAGGCTGGACGGGGCCGTGAGTGCCCTGATCCAGCTGAAGACGTCCCTGCCCATGGCAGGGGCTGGACTAGGTGGCCTTGAAAGGTCCCTTCCCACCCAAAGTATTCTGTCATTATCCAGAGCAGATTCTTTTAAGGACTCCAGGACACTTTAATGAATGTTTATAATTAAATGATAGACGAATTTACTGCATGGTCAGGAATGCAGTTGTTACTTTGTAATGTTGAGTTCCTTTATGTTTGATGATTTGCAATGTTTTATGTATTACAATATTTTATGTAGTGTGTTAAGCTTTTGTCATCTCTGCTCAGCTTGTCATGAGGTGCAGACTTTATGGTCTCCAGGGGATGATGTCTTTGGTTAATGTAATAAATGGAGGAAACTTTTGCTTTCCTGCCAGCTTTCATAAAACTTGAATGACATCTTTACAGTCCCTGAGCGTTATCAGCAAGGAATAGCTGTATTAATAATGACTGTGTCCATTGCTTCCCTAAACTGTGTGTCAAAAGAAAATTAAGTGTGAAAGCGTGTAGAGTTTTGTGGATTTAAATGGCATTAAATGTTTCCATATTAAGTTAATAATTATGAAGTTGTTCTACTTATATACTTAAAACATTTCAGTTAAAAAAAGCAGAAATGCCTTTTTAGCTGTGTATTTATTTGGGTTTCATTTATTGTTTGTATATTCAGTTTCCTCATTACAATATTTTCTCATGTGTTCTTCCTAGAATGGCTTTACTCCTTTATATATGGCAGCTCAAGAGAACCACATTGAAGTGGTGAAGTATCTCCTGGAGAATGGAGCCAACCAAAGCACAGCTACTGAGGTGCGGTATATCGTTTGGTTTTTACACACTCTCTTATTTTCCTTTGCCTTTGTATTCAGATTGCTTGAAGTCAGAAGATTTTTCAAATGGATTATTTTGAGAACTTTCACCCTTTCATGTCAATGATTTGTATATATCAGTAGGTGAATTGTTCTGGAAGTGGTAAAAAGTCAAGGGTTGAAATCAAGCCTGATTCATTTGACAGCAAAATTTCCACTAACTTTAGTGGGTCCAGGACTTTCACTTTCAGTTTGTGCCCATTTCTCCTGTCAGCTTCCTGGAGAATTTTCTGAAAAATGAATGAGGCTTTTCAGAGAGGTCTCCAGAGCTGTAGAAATTATTTTGTTGTCGTATTGTCAGGGGAATGGAGTGAATAGTAGATTGATCATAGACTAAGTGGAGGGTTACAGTAGTTATTTTGAACAGATTTATGTCTCTGACAAAACCCATGAAAACTCAAGCATCTAGGAGTGCCATCACCTGAGCAACAGTGCAGGAACATTGCTATCTCCATGCTGCTTTTCCATTTGCACTATAAGATCTGGGCAAAAATCAGCAAATAGAGTCTTATAGCATTTGTCTCCCACTCTTGGCTGTATAAGGGATCTCCTGGGGAAGGTAGGTTGGAGGCTTGCTTCAGCTTCTTCTTCAACCAGCTGAAAAGTGTGTGGAACATAATGTGAATACCATAGTTAGGACTATGAGGTCCAGAAGGGTGTCTGTATATACTATAAAATGATATAAAAACAATTGGTATCAACAACTAGTTGTTGACAGACTTCCTTTTAGATTGGGACTTGAGATGTTAGATGAGTTCAGAATGTTTGCTGCGTGCAGAGAGAGTGGGAAACAGGCAAGTGCATGCACAAAAGCGATGAGTGGAGTAGGCTCCCTGTGGTACTGGGTACCGGTTACCATTCAGGTAACAAAGAGGCCTTAAGAGGTCAGTTACTCCAGCCTCCTGCTCCTGTTCCCCCAAGCGAGGAGCGATGGCAGCTGGGTCTCCTTGACCAGCTAAGATACTCTGATGCCGAGGCTTGTCTGCGACTTTTGAGTGTAACCTATGAATATTCATTGCTGGCTGTGATTTTTTTTGTTGACATTAGCATAAATTGGAAATCAAGTGACTAACAAGGATCCCATCGATGCACTCGGCAGGCAATGTGCTGTTTTCTCCTTGGACAGTTTACTTCTACTATTATGCTATGTGGGTATAAATACACAGGATAGTATTCATTGGTAGGTTTTGGATTTAACTGTGGTGCTGTAAACCTGTAGTAACTTCAGTGCAAGCAGGGCAAGCACCAAAGCAAGGAGACGAGACTCTGTCTCAAGAGAAACTGAATCATAAGAGCTTCCTGTTGCAAATGAGAGGATTTCAGGGCAACGACGACAGCTCCTAGGGGATGAGGGCTGCGCTCGTTCTCTTTCCTCTTGTTCTCTTTCTGCCAAATGTTCTTTTAGTCCGGGCCAAGGAGTGAACAGGCTCTGTGCTGCAACGTCCGTGGCTTTGTGTTTGCTCTATGGATGTGGATGGGCCATCTGAAGTTAGTAATAGGAAAGTTCCTCTCCTGTCAGAGCTTTTGCTCATGTTTATTACTTTTCCCTAGTCTGTACAGAAGCTTACCCATTCTGGATTGCCTTCAGAAGTGGATGAATTTAAACTGATGGTGTGTTTATGCTCGCTTTCCTTTGCATTAAACCCAACTGCTAGTGTTAACAGCTGCTTTACTATCCCTCCTTTCAACGGATACTGTACCATTTGATGACAGCTCCTAAAATAATCCTCTTGTGGCCTGCATACATGGCGATCACGTTACACAGCAGCTTTCTGAAATATGAAATCCTGTGTGATTGCCAGGCAACGTGGCAGAAACACACTCCTTGCGAAGGAGCCGAGTGGAACTGGGGCTCTCCAGGAGCCCGGCCTGGCTACAGCCCGCAGTCACCTGCTTGCAGCCTCTTGCCAAGTAACTGTTACTGGCTGGGATCAGGTGCGCTGGGAATTCATTCATTAATTTACAGAAACTGTGAGGCTGACGTGGTTATAATTAACGTGACCTCTGCAGGCATTGCTGGAACTCCACAGTGTAGTCCAGGGTAGTCTTTTTTTTTTTTTTTAAAGGCGGGTTGAGAGAAAAGCCAACTGCA
>KL280326.1:0-20530 GCA_000699545.1 Podiceps cristatus | reverse complement strand
TTTCCCTCGCCCAAAGCGTTTGCAAGGACTTTCAGCCTAAACAGGACCTACTCCTTTACGCCATTGGCATTACACCAAGGAGATTCCTTCGTGTCGGAGTCACGCATCTGTGTACTCTGTGTATGTTGCAGTGATTTAAGTGCATCAGTGTTTTGTGAATACTGGCTCGTTGGGAATCTGATATATGTTTGTTTATTTGTCTGACTCTGGGACTGTGCTGTTGGCTGCTTTGGCAGATGCGCTTCTTCGTTTATTAAAACACCCAAACAATGAAAAAAAGATTCTTGCTTAGAAAGGAATTACTAACTCTAGCTTATATGGTGTGTGCCTAGCTCTGATGCTCGAGTACATTTTTGTTTATTCTCTACAATGTGATGGTCTCATTTTTGTGATCCGAACACAAATTCACCACCATTATGCACCTTCAAATCCATCACGCTCATTGTTTGTTCTTTCCATGGTGTAGAATGGAATCACCCCACTGCATGTGGCTTCCAAAAGGGGAAACACAAACATGGTGAAGCTCTTGTTGGATCGCGGAGGGCAGATCGATGCCAAAACCAGGGTGAGTGTTTCTATTCCCTGAATATGATGTTGTCCCTTCTTGGGAATGGAGTGGGATTTTTTGCTTGCTTGTGGTTTTTTTTTTTTTTTTTTTCTATTTCTTTTTTTTTTTTTTTTTTTTCTTTTTTCCCTCTTTAAGCCAGAGAGTGGGAACACCAAGATTCATAGCTAGGAATGCAACTTCAGTTATGTCTTGTTCTCTGCTCTTTAAGTGAGACACTAGATGCAGCTGTTGTAAATGACTCTCCCCCCACCCCCCCAAACAAAACAAAACAAAAAAACCCCTGAGCTGAACACAGCTCCAAAAAGGTTAAACATTGCCTCCTCACAAGTGTACTTTTTTGAAACTTGGACCAAATTTAAATTATGTTTCCAAAAATAATTTGTAAAGAAATTCTTTTGTATCTTTTTTTTTAAAAAAAAATTTAAATCCTACCTTTAGTTATCAGATTGTTATTTGTTTTGTGTAGACTGTTCTCTATGGTATCAGACTAAGGAATGGCAGGTATTGGTGACAGTAGGAGGCAGAAACACTGTTTCCATCAGTCTCCTGTATAATCTACCTGCATCATACACGAAAAAGCTGGTGCAACTGTGATCATGTTGAGGAAGGAAGCCTGTTAGTTGGTCCAGCGCAGGGTTTAGAGCTGGACACAAGAGTTTGAAACTAAAGCAATTCAGGTTTTTGTTTAATAATATAGAAAGGTAGGGGATATTGTATTCAACTACCCGTGTGGCTGAAACAACCTTTGCAGTTACTGTGATATTAATTTCATTAATCATTTGTTGCTTGATAAGATAGGAAGACAACCATGATTATCATGTAATTCTATATGTGGTTATGATTTTGATTTCTGATTATTTATGAAATGATGTCTCGCTGGGTTTTTTGGGTAGGGGTTTTTTTTTTTGGTTTGTGGGGTTTTTTCTTTTTAAAAACCCCTACTGATTATGGAAAATGCTGCCTCTCATGAAGGTGTGCTGTAAATCATCCCTGGTCAAAATCTCCACACTAAGTGCCTAAAATCTCATGGTGGAACCATGGAATGGTAGCATTACACTGCAGCCAGTATATTCCACAGACTCATAAGCACCGTAGTCATACACAAACGGCCCGTTCGGCCTGTAGAATGACAGTATTGAACTCACCTATTTCCTGTTCAGTATTTAGATACTTGTTTTGGACAAGTTGGCCCAGATGATTATAAAGGACGTCTTGGGTTTTAAGAGGTCAAGGCGTATTCCCTCCCCTGCTCATCCAGAAAGATTGATGTGCAGTTGTGAATGAAAGTGAAAGAACGGGACTTTGCCCAGCGTAGGTGGAAGGTGCTCATTTTAGAGTCCTCATTGTCTTGGCTTCCTGCCCTTTGTCAGCTGCTGCATTAGCTCAAAACTGTCAGCAGAAAGGTATCGGTGAAAACCCGTAAAGGTATCCTAAAGCACGTATATCCCAGTTTGCACAGGCTCAGCAGCTTCCTCTTGCTTTCATCTTCTGCCTTCTCCCTGCTCAAAGGCACGCGGTGGTGGTTGGCTGCGTGGACTTCACAGTGGGGGAGATTCCAGAGCTTTGGTTTTGCTGTCAGTGTCTCTGTGGCGTGATCGTGTCTTCATGCCAGCTGTTTATATAGTCTCGGTGTGTTTCTTTTCCCTTTGCTTTGTCCGCATGCCTTGTGTGCTTTGCTATGGCCGTGAGTATGTAGGGTGTTGAAGAGGTAGGTTGTGTGTTGCATGCCATGCGTACGTGTGTTGTGTACCTTCAAGGAAAGACCTCCGCCCCCTCCTCTTTGGTACTAACATGCTTGCCTTTCCATACTTGCCTTTTCATTTCTCCTGAGGAACACTTGCATTCTTCCAGTAGGTCAGATTCACTGAAAAACAATGGAATTAAGTGTACTAGGATATTTCATGGCTGGATAGCTTGGGCTTTTCTTCTTGGTCTCCATGCCATATCAAAAAAAGCTCATTGGTTAAAAAAGCACTCAGTGCTTTCATTCAGTTTATTTTTAACTTGCTTTATTACCTGACATCTGATGATGCATAAATTAAGATGTGAAAACTTCTTTCAGCAGATTTTAAATGAGCCTCAGTACTTCAATTTTGCATAGTTAATCTGTGAAATCTTTTTCTGTGTTTGAAAATGTTCCACTGGAATGATCTATTAGGAGCCCCTGTATTGTCTAAAAAAATTAAAATGTACATTCTTCAAAGGGAGTAAATTACGAATGTGTCCTACTGTTTCATAGTTAATGTTGCATGTCAGAGGAAAGTCCTGCTTACTGCAGGGATATTTTTTGTTCTATCATTTCATAACGTATTTGCTGAAACATTATGGCATTTCTCACTAGAGTACAAAGATGTAGAATTGCAAGTAAATCTGCTTGCTATGTTTATATATTTTAAAATATTATTTTACTTTTTTTTTTGTAAGTTTTACCATTTTTCTCAACTAACTACTAAATAAGTTTTTAAAATATGTGATTTCATTTCTCTCTCATACTGTATCTAAAGCAAAAAAGTAAACTCCATTCCCAATTATATTAATAGGATACTTTTATTAGTACTATCTGTTGCATCTGTTTGTGCTATTTGTATTTACATACAAGCCTCATCTGGAGTTTAGTTTGCTAAATGATTAACGGGTAAAATTTCTTATGCTAAAACATTTAATATTTAAAATCCTAGTCAAACCTATATTCCCTATAAGTTTACCTGATTAACAACTTCAGTGACATATGTTTGTTTAAAATTTTAAAATTTAGCTAAACTTCCTATGGTAGAGCAGCGGAGTTGGGCTAGGAATCAGCCTGCGGGAACTTGTTCTCTAAAAGATGGTGGAAAGTTCAATTTCTGATTAAATCGATGTCATGTGGTCAAGAATAATGTGGCAATTATCAATTCTCACTTTGAGGGAAGGAAAGCACTCGCAGCCTTCCTGAACTGTAGTAAGGGTTATTACAGGGAGAATTATTTTAAGCATGTAACAGCAGAGCAATTTCAGCATGGCTAAAATATATGTATTTCTATTAAAAATATATGTATATATTATTCTGATTTAATGGAATAATAACAGTAAGGATATTTGGGATATTGAAATGTTACTGACTACTAAAGCATTTAGCAGTATTCTTTATGCATGCAGTTTTTGTAATATCTCTTTTTTATTATCTCTATGAAATGTATAGGAAAAAAAGAACAAGAATGTGAGGCTTTCTTAGGTTTTGTTTGCTTTTTTACTTTTAAAATACAGCGTTATTCACAGGCCTTTGACACCTTATTGGTATTTCCATTTTTGTGTGACTACGCAAACACCCTTAGAAGGGGGGGAGGAACACATTCACCTGTCTCAGGTGCTGAAGTTGTCGCACATTTTATATTCTTTCTATTGAATCTTGGCAACATTGAAATTAAATTTTTCTTGCTTTGGGACTTTTCTTTAGACTCCCCTTGTGGGCTCTTGTCCCGAATATTTACAGTTGAAAAAAATAGCTGGGATGAAACAGAGCATCTCGTCTTGGAATGGAAAGCTTATCGCGTGGGAACGTAACCGTGTTGTTCCTGGAGCCTGCAGCTGGAGCTGAGGAGGGGAGAGGATGTGCGAGGGGTGGGGAGCACACCTGGTGTGCCAGCAGAGTGCGGGGGGGCACGGGAAAGAAAGGCCCAGCCGGAGCTGAAAGAAATGGAAGGTCGGTCACAGAGATGTATGATACCAACGGGAAAAGAAAAGGAAGCAAGCTGTGGGGGGTGGAACTGGGAGGATTTCTTTTTTTTTTTTTTTCTGGCGAATGAGCTTCAGACACCCCTTAATGCTCATGCTGGGAACCTACTGAGATTTATCTGTAATGGCGTCTCCTTTGGAGACCTCCTATCCGACGGAATAGGCCTGGCACGCTGCCGTTGCCAGGGGCGGTGGGGCTCCCAACGTCCAGCCGTTGTAGCAGGATCCTGACGCCGTCTTGGCATCTTGGCAGCGTTTTTTTCCCCGCAGTACTGCTGCTGGGTCCTTTTCTCCTAGTCCTCACAGATGCACAGAGCACTAATAATTCATTGGCAGTTTCTGCCATTCCTAAAGCAATGTCAGATTATAAATATCTAATCACAATCCAGATATTGGCTTTAAAAAATAGAGTGGATTCATACAATGTCGACAAGGGAGGGGGAAGGGATGTTGCACAGATTAGCTAAGCAAGCTCTATCCACAGTGACTATTCTTTAGAATTATTTTAGTATCTTATTACTCAAGCAGACGCGTGGTATATTTTTTGCTGTTTTTTAAGAATTTGTACTTTGAATGGCATACCTGAAGGAATACTTTAGAGTGTGTTTATATGCCAAGACTCTGAGAGCTTAGAGCAAGGGGGCTCTTGCCTTGTTCATTTTTAAAGAGGTGAGGTTTAGTAGTAATGAAAAATGAACAAATGAAAAGGCCTTTATTTGTGAAGAAAATCAAGACAATTTTGCATGTCTAACATAACCAATACTAAAATTTTATTTTTCCCTTATAAAAATGAGAATATGCAGCTGAGTTTAGAAGAATTATTTGATAACTTGGCCTTTGCTCATGTGCCGTTATCGGTCTTTATTCAAATGAGCACTGAATGTGTCCAACTGCCCTTCTGTTAAGATACTGCCCATATCATTTCCCATTAAGAATCTCTCGTAAGCACACCTTCGTTTTTATCTCAGCCTCTCTGGTAAGCTGAAGTAAGGCATTTTAATCACTGTGAAATGACCCAATAATTTATCTTCCTGAGCCCTGCAGTCGTGAGTCATGCACAGAATTATAAATTAATTTTGCAGGTTAAAAAAATGACCAATGATGAATTTTCAAGAAAAAAAGGCAAAAGCTTGCCTACTATTTTGACAGCCATTTAAGAGGAAATTAGGAGCGATGGAGGATCGTAATGTCATTTCGGACAGCGACGCGCCTGTTGGTTACGTTGCAAAGGGCGCTCTAGGAGAGTTCTGTGTACGGGAACGACAGAATACCAGCTGCAGGATGTTACTGGGAAGATGAAAACATATAGCTGGCCATTATGTATTATTTGGGAAGCGGGGATAAATATCGGACTTCTTAAAATATAAATATGTTGAATTTCTTGTTTCCCAGCATGGTGGCACTTGTGCTTATGGGAAATCCATTCTCTGTGCTTCGAGTCTGCGTCTCGTCGACCCAGTGTTGTACGTCCTGTCAAATGACGTGTTTGATACTTTGGTCAGCATGCACTCTCCAGTTTACATTGCGTACGAGTTAGCAATGGAAGGGTTAAAAAGCTACGTAGGCCAACTCCTGCAGTAGGTTTCAGAGCACGGAGGTTCATTGCAAATAGGTAATGGTGCAAAAGAGGACTAATTTCGTACACCAGTGTCTCTCCCGATGTTGGCTCATGTCAGTTTGTCCTCATTGTATTATGTGCTTATTCTTCTACTACAACAACTCTCCCTTTTCAATTTCCTTCATCTTTGAAGTAAACATAAGAAAAATAGAATCTAAAGTATTAAGTATACAATAATTGCAAAATATACATGCTGTTTTCCCCAGGGCAGAAAGAAGGAAGAGAAGTGAGTTATATGGGAAGGCTGCAAAGCCTATCGCTTGATTCACCTACTAGGTAGTGCACAGATAGTAAACGGTGATTAATTTATAAAAATTATGACAGGATGGAGTAGGATAGATATCAAATTTTTGTCTCTACTTTTACAGGGAATTACAGATGGAAACAGAGGAGAAATCATGCGATTTGGTTCTTATTATTCTTTTAGCTAGACTTTCTTGTGGAGTTGATGTGTTTCTTAGCTTGCTTGTTCTTATTTTTCTGCCTCTGGGGATTTACCCTGTTGTGTTTTTTTTTTTTTTTTTTTTTTTTTTTTCCCCCAAGGGTTCATACAATTCTAGCTTTCTTGTGCTGTTCTATTAAATAGAATAACATCAAAGTCACTATGCAGATAAGAGAAGTGAACCCCCCACATTTATTAAAAACATAGAGCACAAAAGAAACTGGAAAGAAATACCAAATAAATACCTTTCCTAGAAATACCTTTGGGATATATTCTCATCTTAGTGATGCTAATGGGAATTCTGGGTATGAATCCCATTGGCAGCGAGATGAAAATATACCTCAGTTGTGCATTCAAAGACTTGATTTAGGGTACTCTGAAAAAAACAGATAAGCTAGTTATGTCCATATCTTTTACGTTGACCTGATCTGCCAGGTGCTGAACAGCCTCGAATTCTGTTTGTGGGTTTGATCTTGCATCTGTTGAATTTCATTGCAAAGCTTCCATGGGATTTAGTGATGCTTCTGCCCCTGAGATAGTGAGCGTCAAGGCACACCCAACACCCTCACATTTCTGAAAAATCTCCAGAAACAATACATAAATAAGGGAGAAAAATTCCTCCCTGCAGCCTTCAGTTCCTCACTGAAGTGGAGCTTTGTGCGCTGCGATCTCAGAAAGGTGCTCCGTGCTTTTGAAAGCGAGGATGAGAGAGGAGCTGCTTCTTGGAACTACCATTCGCGGAGTATTAAAGGGCTGTGTTTGCGGATCCAAAATGATGTTGTAATTGCAATGGCACCGGGCAATCTTGAGCTACTTTAAATTTAAATATTAGTAGTAGAAGTAAAAATATAGTGATGTAGACTGCCCCCAGACTCCAGCAAGGCAAACAGTACATCTGTGTCTGAAGCAGGGTCACTAACTTACACTCATGGCCGTGCTGTTGCATTTTTGCTGCTTTTTTAACCTGTAAGTAATAAGTCTATCTCAGACCACTATATTAATCTTCTAATCGTGCTGTTACTGGATTCTTCAGAAAGCACCCTAGAATAATAGCATCTACCTCATCTAAGACAAGCAGTGTGACTCAAAGGGAGAAGGCTTTTCTTGTGTTTAAAAACTATTACCGCTTCACCTTTATAAACCTGTCTCTGCTCAATGAGCATTGATGACTCTGAGTGCGTGCTTGAACAGCATCAAGGTATAATGAGATGAAAATTTGGATTTCTAGGAATCTTAGGAATTTTCTTCTTTTCTGTCATTCAGCACTAATGTTCTTTTCCAACCATTTTGCTTGCCTCATATTTCCTATATTATTCTGCACAAAGTCAGAACTGTAGCGGAACTACCTAGAATGCAGTCTCCTACCTAAATGTGTCATTGACACATCTTTTGCCCCCACCGCTGTGACCATTGCTGAGCAGCTGCAGCAAGTCTTTTGGCATAGGGTGGTGTTCTGCAATGGAAAAAATATTGTGAAGTTGGTGCTCTCACCGCAGTTTTAGCAAAGAATTTCTACCTCTTTGTTTGCCACTCAATCTCAGAAATGAAAGGTTTTGTTCTGTTAATTTTTTTTTTTTTTAAATCTTCTTTCTCCTGATGCCTGTTTATGAAAAATAGATTCTAGAGTTTTCTAGCATGAGCTTTTCTTGTTTCATCCCGGCATCCAAAGCAATCCAAAAGACCGGGGTTGATTAGCAGAGCAGCCTTGGCCCAGCACATGTTGTTCAGGGAGAGGCAATACAATCCCAAAGCCACGCAGAGGAGGAGGAGGGCAGGAGGCAATGCATGCTCACATTATCCTCTTTGATAAAAGATTTCAACCCACAATGGGCTTCCTCTCTGAAAAGGTAACCTTAAAGTGTCCCTTACAGGTGCAAGTAAGAATAGAGATGAAACTTCACGTTGTAGAGCCAGCTTCAGTTAGGAGTCCAAAAAAAAGGAGCTTTTCCACACGCTGTGGGGCTGCGTTCCTGGAAGGGTGTTTCTCAGCGTGCCAGGACGGACAGTGGGGGATGTGCTCATTTGCTTTCCCTCATTTTACTTTAAGGATGGACTCACCCCACTCCACTGTGCTGCAAGAAGTGGACATGACCAAGTCGTGGAGCTGCTCCTGGAACGAGGTGCCCCGCTGCTTGCAAGGACCAAGGTGTGTGTTTTATTAGAATATGTTAATAGCTCTGTGTAACTTGCCACAGAATTTTTAATGTCACTGAAAGGACGAGGAAGAAGACAGGAACATATCTGTTCTCCCAAAGGAAATGTATTAATGGGTACAATGATTGGAAAATAAGGGTTTTGTTATATAATTAGGGACTATCCTTTCCAAATACATGAAACTGTATACGCTTCCTTGCCCCCCTCTATAACATCAGACTGAACACATGCTATACAGTGCTATTGCAAGCACTTTGCTCTTGTGGCGTCCTGTGACCACAGGGCACAAAGATGGGAAAGCTGGGTCAGTCGCTCCTGAGAGATGATTCCCGGAAGATATTTTCCACGCCTTCATATGAGCTAACTAGGACCTGCGACTTGCAGCTTCTCTGTTGGACTATTTCAGACCTGGAAAAATATTTCAGTGCAATTCTTACTGATTGCTCAGAAGTGTAGCCCTGAGACGAATGCGTTTCCTACAAATACTGTCACTTTGGTCAAACCAGTGAGAGGAGGAGATTCGTAGTGTAAGAGCCAACCCCACTGAGCAGCACTTCACATCAATAAACTTCAGAGTGCCTCACCAAGGGAGCTGGTGTCATTAGCTGGAAAACAATGGAATATAGTGTATCGCAATACGCAATTCCACTATACACAATACGTCCTCTGAAACATCAGGAGGGAGAAACAATTTAAATATTGGTTTCAGCCCGTATTGTTTCCTGGGCCCCGCTCCCTCAAACATGGCTCAAAACAAGGACGATTAGTGTGTTCTGACCCATAGTTATCCTTATTGTAGGCTTGAGATGTTCTCTTGAGAGTCTTCGGGAGGTTTTATCACTGGGTTGCATGCATACCCACCACATCAAACAAGGATCTGCTCAAGCTATGCATCCCTGACCGCACCAAGTAGTCCAGCTCCTCCGTTTGTACAGGAGGGATCCACAGGGAGACGGGAAGTGTCGGGAAAGATTCTTTATAGCTTCCTTGATTCCTTTGGTGGAAGAAAGTGGTTAGGTGAACCTCATCTGTCAGCAGCCTCACTTCATTCAGAGGTAGAGAAGCTCAGAGGGACAGACCCTGCCACCTGTACTGTGCACGCGTCAGGCAGGATTCCCAGGGGCAGAGGCAGATGTTGCCGGTCAGGACAAAATACCAGCATTGCTGTGGCAGCACCTGGACATCCCCCTGTGCCGAGCACTGAGCAGAGCAGAACTCGCCAGGGAATAATTCCCTCCTTCCAAGAGACAAATAAACAGTCAGTTTGACCACACCAAATCCGTTACCTGTTCAAGTCTATATGTTATAGTCTGTCTTTATACTCACAGTGCTTTTTAATTATCTTCTTGCATGTAAAATGAAATTAGGTTTAAAAGCAACTTCCTTTTCTAACTTCCAACTGGAACTGGTGGTTCCAAACTGGCAGCAGACAAATATGTAAATATTAAACCTATTTTTTTTTTTTTTCCTGGAAATAACTTGTTATACGTATTAATAGCAACAATTCTCTTTCCTCATAATTGTCTACCTTTCATGGACTTCAATATTCACAAAAAGATATATTAAAGCCAGACAGGGCTATAAAACTCCCCCTTCAAGTGTTACGGTTTGAACAAAAGGTCCAACCATGCTGGTGGTTGAAAGTATCATTTCCCAAGAAGCTCGGGGGTCAGGTTTTGCTAATATAATGGGGTTTTTTCATTGAACACTTAAAGAAAAAAAAAAAAAAGTAAGTTCCTTAATAAATATGATGACGGGTAAGTAGGTGCTTTTCCTCTAATTAGCATACAACCTATGTTTTAGCGTTACGATGAATATCCTCGGAACTGTCTTTTAAGGTCAAGATATATTTTGTTAGATATTAAATCATGATTTTAGTTAATTATATGACGTTTCTCTAATCTACATTTGCTGAAAGGGAAACTAAAGTTTTTTCAGTTTTTCTGCCAGTCCGCAGCTCAGATGCGGCTCTGTTTCAGTGACAGGGGTGCTCTGCAAACTCATGATGGCATCCTTCTAGTACGTGCCACTGTGTAAGCGAGAGCTACTGAGAAGTTACTGTTTTGTTTTCGTTGGCCACAGAACGGACTCTCTCCGCTTCACATGGCGGCCCAGGGGGACCACGTGGAATGCGTCAAACATCTGCTGCAGCACAAAGCTCCTGTGGACGACGTCACGCTGGATTACCTGACTGCCCTCCACGTGGCTGCACACTGTGGTCACTATCGCGTCACCAAACTCCTCCTGGACAAGAGAGCAAATCCCAACGCTCGTGCCCTGGTAAACCTGTCCCGGCTGCATCATGTAACAAAGCTATCAGGGCAGATGAGTAGCTCTTGCCAGTAAAGCTAAATGAAAACTCTGTCAACAAACTCCAACAACCTTAAATAGCTGCTGTCAGAACAGGGCTGGTCACACCTGCTGGTTACCAGTATTGTATCTCCTATTTTTAGGGCTAGTTGTGGCCCATATCCCATGGCAAGTGGTTCTAGTATCGGGTCTGGAATCTCTACAGATTCAGGGCCATTTCTAGCTGATGGTAACTTGCATTTTATTGCATTAATAGTTCAGTTTTCCATACCATATGATATGATGCACAAATAATTTTTAAGCTTTCAATTGAATTGGTAAGCTAATTGGCATGAAGAAAATATATTAAAAATATTTCTGCATTTATCGAATTATGACATTCCCCTCTACTAGGTGCCACTTTTCTTCCTTTTTAAAAACCACTTCTTCTGATGCTTACAGGAAAACAGGTATGATACTTTTCACTTGTTGATCAGACCGTGATCTCCCAACTGAGGGAAAAACATCACATTTGGCTTTGGGAACATAGAAAGCTTCTAAGAGTCTTTATCCAAACCCAGAAAAGATTCCAGTTTTCTCTCCCCATGAATTGTTTGCTGGATGGAAGTTAAAATACCAGTATGTTACAGTCAGCGGGGGGAAGAGACTGTGAAGACTGGGGATAGTTCTGCATGGCAAGACGCCTGCCGTATTCAGTGCTTCCGCAGACCTTCCCCCACAGGCAACTCGGATCTCTTCCCCAGCTTCCTGCCTTCAGTATGACCCTGTCCTTTTCTGTGGAGGCTCCCCCCTTCCTTACTTTCTTGGAACTGATGTTTTATTGACACAATTTTTTCCATCCCTCTCATTTTTTCTTGGCCTCTCCGTTCCTGCAGATCCCATTACCCTTCTTGCTTCCTCCTCTTACGCTTTTCTTGTTTTGTCTTTGTTCACTTGGTGTTTTTTGATGCTGTTTTCATCCTTTCTTGTTTTTTCTTTCCAGCCTTCTGATTATCTTTAGCTGTACTTTCCTCAGCTACCCACACATACACATTGTGTGCTATCCCCCACATCTTCCTTCTTTCCTTCCATGGCCAGAAATAGACCTTCTGTCCTCCCTCTCCCACCCTCCCTGAGAAACATCTATCCTGAAATGAAAGAACACCCTCAGGCCGCTGCCTTGCTGCTCGCTTCCCTCTAGACTGGTTTTATTCCCCTCTCTCCTGTTTCCTCTCCCATCAGGAACTTCTCGCCGCTGGCTTGTTTATAGTATTTAATGTATTAAGTGGTGCTTATAATTTCTTTTAGTGAGACGTTTTTTCTGCCTTCTCCTCTCCCCCATCAAACTGTTCCCCACTTAAATAGAAGTAGCAAAATTAAACCAACTCTGGCAGTAAAATGAAGTCAAAATATGAAAACTTCTGAAACAGTAAAACTCCCTATGAAATATATAGAGAGATGTTGTGCAGGAGGTAAAATACCGAATGGGTTTGATTCCTTCTTTAGAAACTGGAGAAGGCTAACAGTAGTAATATTCAGCAGAGTCCTGTGATGGAATAAATTTTACAAATAATTCATTTTTTAGCTAGATTTTAAGGAAATAATTGTTAATGTTTGCAGAATGATTTGGGGATACAAGCACTATCTGAGTTCTCAGCTTGTTCAATTTGTATATGCTTTAAAGCACCTTTAAATCAACTCGTAATTAACATTTCCCTTAATAGAAGCTGACCGTAGAATAATCTGTCATATGCTGCTTCCCATGAGCTAAGATTTCACTGATAAGTTCTGTTTACTGCTAGTTGAGTGTTTAGCAATACTGATCCTTTCCCTTAGAAGATACAGCAATTTTTCAACATCATCTAAAAGCGTTACCTGTGCTTTTCACTAAAATGTTCACATATGGTGAATAATGTGTTTGCTCAGCTTTAGGCACACACTTAACCTGAATTAACTATAATGGTACGTAAAACCCGCTTGAAGTCAAAGCATGTATTACAGCGGACAGCATGAAGACATGCTTTGATTTGGGCCCCAATCTTGCTGAGTAAGCATTTCCAAAGAAAGGAGTATGTGCTGATTGATGGTAAACACGACACGAAAACTTGGGTCTCGCAACATAAAATACTAGGTTGCAATCTTGATTTAAGATGTTCCCTTTCCCACCTCCCTTTCATTCCCGTCCCTGCCCCGTTTAATTTTAATCAGATGAAGGCTGGTACCTGGCTTACAATGCAGGGATAAAGGAAGAGGGGCCACAAATGCTTCAAGAGGGAACATTTCGTATCGTGAAACCATGGCTGAAGTAGTGATTATTGATTTAAGATACCTCACAGAATGCAAACACATGCAAACATGAATACAGTATACTGTAGGCTGATGCAAAATATAAAAATAAATACGCATAGATGCTTAGATTACAAGGTATTCCATTGAGGCAAATCAAATAAGGCAGAATCTGGAAGAAGTACTCTATTCTGTTCTTTTCCTAGAGAGGTATAGAATATGCTTTATACATTTCAAAACACAACAGCTGATTTCAAACCGATCACTATCATTTCTTATGTTTTCCCCGTGTTCGGCACTCTTGGGAACCGCTATAAGCCGTTCATACGCATACATGTGTGCAACCTTCTGAACCACATGCATCCACGCGTGGCACACACACACTTGAAGTCCAAACGGCCACGTCTGTATTTGGTTTTCAGAGGTGAAGTTCAGTTTCTCTCCATGGCCTGAGAAGGAAGCAGCAGCGCTGCTTTGTTCTGCCTCCGACTACTGGGAGGTGCCTGTAATTCATAACCTGTTGTGCTTGAGGAACAATTGCTTCTGGTACTCTAACAATTGTGCTCCCGGTTTGCCAGCATGAAGCTTTGTGGAAAGTGTAGCTGCATGTTTATAACTAACATGACTGTCTTTTGCACAGAATGGTTTTACTCCACTGCACATTGCCTGCAAGAAAAATCGCATCAAAGTCATGGAACTCCTGGTGAAATATGGGGCTTCAATCCAGGCTATAACAGAGGTAGAAAAATGTTTCATTTCCTGAAGAAACATTCCTTCTCTCTCTCCTTTTTTGCTTCCTTTTTTTCTCTTTCCTATCATGCCTCACTCTCACTTATGTTTTATTTAAACAAAGAAGCCCCTTCCCTATGCCCGTGCAGAGGAGTAAAACTGCTCTTGCTTTGTTTCGCAGTCGGGCCTCACACCAATACACGTGGCTGCATTTATGGGCCACTTGAACATAGTCCTCCTTCTGCTGCAGAACGGAGCCTCTCCCGATGTCACTAACATTGTGAGTATGGCTTTGACTAGAATCGTCTGTGCAGTACCTCCTATGAAAAGGGGCGAGCCTACCACATGGTTCAACCAAAGGTCACGTTTTAATGATACTCGATGACTTTATTTTAGGACAGATTATTCTAGCATCTTTCCCAAACAGTGCAGAGGGGAAAATGGCAGTTGTATAAGCATTATAAGCCACCTGTGGTTTGATGTATTCCTCAGCAATGCTTCTGTAGGTAAAGTTTCCCTTAAAAACAGACAAAGCTCACCAAGGACATCCAAAACTGAATATAAGCCAAGTCACGGGGAAGACTGTTTCAGTTTTGAATGATGAAATTTAAGTCGAAAATGGCTCTCATTTCTGCTTGCATGGCTTCACCCTCTGCCATGAAATTGTGTCGTTTGTATCAGGGAAAGGCTATAAAATGCTTAAAGCCTAACGATGAAACAAAAAGTGAATGTATTATACTCAGTATGTTCCCCTTGTACAGGAAATTCTAGGAACTGGTGCCTTTCAAAAGAACATACCTAAACCTAGAAAATGTGACCTTTGGGAGGCAACACAAAATGCAGAACCTGACTTACCATAGAAATCAGTGTTTGTATACCTGTAGCCTAGTTACCAAGAAGGATAGCGCTAAGAACAACATGATGGTTTCCTGAGTTGTATTTCATAAGATATCTTAACTGTTCAAATTTGTCCGTATAAACAATATTTACTTACGACCATCTGTGCTTTGAAAGCCGCTTGTTCCCAGTAAATAACATTATAAATTAAGTTTTCCCAGCAACAAAAATTAGTAATGCGGGTACACCGGACTCGTCAGGTTTTCTCAGTTAGAAAACTGTTACATGGAATCTAGTAACAACGTTGAGCAGATCAAGTTGTTCGCTTGAATCATTAGAACAGACTCCTCTTGACAAAACCTCTTAACTGCTTTCATACTTTTTAATAGAAGCAATCTTTGTATAAAATCTTTATTGATGATATGAAAGCCAACAAGAAATTCTTGTGGAAGCAATTAAAAGTATTGAGGTGGTGTTACCGGCCAGTTGTGTGCAAAGTTCGACGCTTTGCAATGTATGCTACACCGCTGTCTTGCCTTTTACTTGGTAAACTGAAGTTCCCTGTTGAATTACTGTTTCCAAAAGCTAAATTGCTTTGCTAATTCAAGTACAAAAGGGTCTTTCTACAAATTTGATCTTTAGAGTGCGTGAAATGTAAAACTTATTCACATTTTAAACAGCTCATTCTTCAGGTAATAAAATTTATATAGGTGAAATTCTGTATTAAGATTTGTAGCTAGGGCTGTGGGCTTTTTTTTGTTGCCTACTTACTAATCACAGCTGGTAATATGATGTTAATTTTAAAATGACAAGTTAAATCCACTCCTGGTGAAGAGGCTTTCCTTTAATTAGAAGGCAAGCTCAGGTTGCTGCTTCTGCTACATCTAGATGAAGGACAGGAAGACGCGATTCCTGATTCTGATGGAAAAGATCTTGACCGGAGTGCTCATTTTGGCAATTGCAGTTTAACTTGATAGTCGTAGGGGTAAAAGCCTTACAACAGAATATCCTCCAGCTCTAGAGTAAAGAGAAGGAACAATTAACACAAAGAAGCGATCAGTCCCGCTGTGTTGTCATAAGAGAGAAACGCAGAGCTCTTGACTGCAGAACTGTCCCAGTGCCTAGTGTACCAGCTGCACAGGAACTGTTTGAGTCCGCTTCATGCCAGTGGAGTCATGACCAGTGCACTCCGAGAATGCTGGGCAGTGCAAAATTAACCTAGAAACGCCATCGTCAAGGAATACTCACTTCCAGGGAGTGCAAACCTACACAAAAAGTAAATGCTTCGAAGGTGTCATCAGTCCTTCATTATCGTGACCTGAAATTCCACATCACTTCAGTCAGCTTTCCAAAATTTCATATTCTCCTTCAAATTCTGTGGGCTACAAAAGGTTTAAACCAAGATTTATTCCATAGCCTGCAGACAGAGCTGTGCTGCTGAGCACAGACTTTACACGTTTCCTGTGCTGGCTCGGTTGCGCATGGCCATGGCAAGGCCTTTTAAAGCTGCCAGCTCCACCCGGTGTGCAGGAAGAGACCATCTGGAAAAATATCCCTCTTGAGGCTCACATGCCTCGCAGTCCCTTGAGAGAGGCTCAGTATACTCTTATCTCCCGTGCAGCCCATAAGCTGATGCACCGTTAGATAGAAAGCTGAGGAACATACGTGACCAGGGGAGTGTATATGGCAGAATTTTCTATAAGCTAGGATTTTCAGTCTGACCCTCTGTAGCGAAATTACGTTTGTCTGGGATCACAGAGTTTGCAAGCCAGAGCCTACCCAGGCCCTGCGACATGTACGCACACTCTAGTCTGAAGTGCCTCTTACTGGGTCCGAAGCCGGCTTCTCAGCGGGCAGAGACGCAGGTCGCTGCACGCGTTGGCGTGGGTGGGATTTGCACCGTCAGAGCCCTGGTTCTTCGTGGAGGTTTAGGACACTGAAATACTTTTGCTTTTCTGCAGCGTGGAGAAACTGCGCTGCACATGGCGGCCCGTGCTGGGCAGGTGGAAGTAGTTCGCTGCCTCCTGAGAAACGGGGCCCTGGTTGATGCCCGAGCCAGGGTAGGTGTTCTGCTTATTTTTTTTTTTCCTTACTCAAAACCACAGCTGCAGCAGAGGAGCTAAGGAGGAGCAATTTCATTTTTATTTGATCTGTTGATTCAGTACTAACCACACCTGAAAACAGTTCTGAAAACAGTAACATATTTCTGCGTAGATCTTCCAACGAGAACGTGTGTGGAGGGCTGAACCCAGCCGCTAGCTCGGCCCCGCGCAGTCGTTTGCTTACTGCCCCACAGCGGGATGGGGGAGAGAATCGAAAGGGCAAAAGCAAGAAAATCTCTTGGGTTGAGATAAAGACAGTTTAATAGGTAAAGGAGAAAAGGGAAAACCAATCAACCAACCAACCCAACCAACCACAAACCCACCCCCTCCCCCCAAGTGACAGAAGTGCAGTCACTCGCCACCTCCCACAAGCAGCCTGATGCCCAGCCAGTCTCTGAGCAACGGCTCCTTCGGAAAAACTCACCCCTTAGTTTTATTGCTGAGCCTGATGTGAGATGGCTTCTCTCTTTGGGCCATCCGGGTCAGCTGGCCTGCGTCCCTTCCCAGCCTCTTGCCCACCCCAGCCTCTTCCCTGAGGGGGCACGGGGAGAGCGAAAGCCTTGGCGCGTGTAAGCGCTGTTCAGCACTAGCTAAAGCGCTGATGTGTTGTCGACACTGGTTTGGTCAGATGTCTGAAACGGCGCGATAGGGGCTGCTGTGATGACAGTCAACTCCGTCCCGACGAGACGCAGAACAATGTGCCCGACTCAGACCAGCAATAGCTGCTCTGTCTGAGGAAGGAGGTGCAGAAGCCACATCCTAAAACCAAACATCAGAGGTTCCCCTAGCAGTTAGTGCCAGATTTTGACACCCAGGGCACTGTTCGTAGAGCAAGGTAGAGCTGTTGTAAAACAAATGAAGAACGCAAAGGGGAGCAAGTGATGCTCACAGTGATGTGTGCTATCTGCTTGATAAAAGGAAAACAATGGGGTTTTTTTTGTAGTTCTGTTCTCATCAGAATGCTGAAGCTCATTGCAAAAACTAACCCACAATTGCTCCTTTAATGCCTTTTTAAATTTTTTTTTGGAGGAGATACTGTTACTTCCTATGATTTGTGCAAGTCAAATGCAATAGATAGATCCATCGGGATCAACCAGAATATTGTGTTCGGGGTGGTTCTACCTGCACTAATTATTTACTCGACTTGAGTTGTAGGAAGAACAGACTCCACTGCACATTGCCTCTCGCTTGGGTAAAACGGAGATCGTCCAGCTTCTGCTGCAGCACATGGCCCACCCCGACGCCGCAACGACTAACGGATACACGCCACTGCACATCTCTGCCAGAGAGGGCCAAGTTGATGTTGCATCCGTTCTCCTGGAGGCAGGCGCCTCGCACTCCATGTCCACCAAAGTAAGACAAAGTGCTTTGTGTCTGCTTTCCAGTAGCGCAGGCAGCGCGTGCCTGCTCGGTGAGGAATGCATCTGCACACTGAGAAGCCGAGCGAGTTCGGGTCTTTTATTTTGTTCTTATTCAATCTTAATCAACAGCAATCTGATAGACTGAAGTAATGCATCAGAAGTTAATCAAATTCTGATGTATTTTGTTGTCATCTAAAGTTGAGAGTTTGGTTCCCACTGGAGCCAAATGCAGATCATGATAAATACATGGTCTCAATATGTTTAAAATGTACCTGAGGTCCTCATTTTTTTTCTTTCCCATTGTGTTATGGGTAGGTCTTTTTTGGCCAAATTTTTCAACGTAGAAAAGGGAGTGAAAATGAGTGAAAAGGGAGTAAATGAACAGCCAAATGCAGATCATGATAAATACATGGTCTCAATATGTTTAAAATGTACCTGAGGTCCTCATTTTTTTTCTTTCCCATTGTGTTATGGGTAGGTCTTTTTTGGCCAAATTTTTCAACGTAGAAAAGGGAGTGAGGGGAGTTAAATGAACAGGCCTAGTTATTTTTCAGTACCTTGTTTATTTAAATAGTAAAAGAATTCTGGTCCATACTAGCTGAAAGGAATGATCCTAAACCAGACAGTTCAGCATCTGTCCAGTCTCATCTAATGCTGAATTTTCAGTGGTTCTAGAAGTGAGGTGTCACATGACACAACAGGCCATTTTGTCTGGGGTTATAAAGGAAATAGGCTGCAGAATCATTATTGGTTTGTTAGCCAAAAGTGATTGCCAATAGATTCCCAACGGTGATGGTCACAAAAGGCAATAGATAGCTGTGAATAGAATTATGTGCCAACGTATCTTTTCCAAATGTACAACATGCAATGAAGTGATTCTTGCTATTTAGGTCTGAAAAAGTACCCCCAATTTTACAGGCGGAGCTTAAAACACATTTTTTGAACAACGGGGTGTCTTCCAGGGGTTTAGAAGACTAAACCAGCAATTTTCAAATTATGATCCACGGATTACGGGAAATGCTTGCTGTTCTCCTTTTATCCAGCTGTTAAATTACATTAAAATGCCTAAAAATACACTAAATACTTTCATAATTTTCCATATTGCTTTATGGGAATGGTTTTAGTACTGCAGGAACATTCTATAATTATGAATAGATGATGTAGTCCACTAGATAATCTCCCCACAAACCTCCAATTCATAAATTGGAAATTTCAGATTTTCGGACCTCTACACTCTTTTTGTGGTGGGATTAATGGAACAAGATGATAATGACGATAAATGTTACACATCACTTAAGGTGTCAGGCAAAAAGGTCATTTTAGCTCCCCAGAATTACTGTCAGGGCAGCAGTGCAGCCTGCCACCTACTGTCTTGCATCCATGGGTTTTCCGTATCAACAGGATTTTTAGAATTAAAAGAACAGGCAAAGACAGTGTTAGTTTGATACGGACCTTGCGTCTCTGCTTTTTTTGACAAGCATTATTAAAGCAAATAGAAAAGGACGCTTTTTTAAAAGACAAGATTTTTAGTCTCGCCACAATGTGTTTCCAAAAGCACTGCTATTGAGTCAGGCGGGACTTTTTTTTTTTTTTAGCTGAAGTTCAGAGGCTGCAGCAGAACTTGGTGACCGTATGGGTACATGAATCCAAGTATAAATCATTCTTCAACAAACTCTTTGAAGGAGGAGTACAAAGTTTAGAGCTTTTCTCACTGAATTTAGTTGGTGTTTCATTGTTACTGGCAACAATTGATACAGGAAATGTTTCTAAAGCTGTCATCGTGAAACTAAAAAATGCAGCTGGTTTGGAGTAGGAATGTGAACAAGTGCCTTTGTTGCCCACACACAGAGTGTACGTTGCTAGTGGAGTCTGTGTCTGATAAAATGTCTGCCAGCCTGACAGCATGTACCCAGGAAAAGAGTAATAAAAGGGGAAAGTATTTTCTTGTATTTTGCGCTTCTCAAAATGCTTTCCAGCGGTGATGCTATTTCCAGGTACAGCTGTTGATTCTGCCAGCTAGAATATAGGTTGAAGAATAAGCACTTAATGCATAGTTCGAGAGAGAGAGATGTCAGCATGACCTTTAACAGGAACATCTGCTTTCATTCCCCGGGGTTTCTCAGAAGGGATTCACGCCTCTGCACGTGGCGGCCAAATACGGGAGCCTGGAAGTGGCGAAGCTCCTGCTGCAGCGCCGCGCCTCTCCCGATTCGGCTGGCAAGGTACTGACGGGAACGGAAGAACGAAAAAGGAAAGTCAGCAGCATTTCCCATTCTTATTTAGGAAAGCACCGTCGGGGCTGGGGGGGTTGTGGTGGTCTTGGGTCCCTGGTGGGAGGGCGCGCGGCCCTGCGGACAGGGGGTTTGTACCGGTTCCGCTGAGCTCCCCAAGCTGTACGTATCTGAAAGGTTTAGGGGGGCAAGGCCCGGCTCC
>KL280325.1:14454-27912 GCA_000699545.1 Podiceps cristatus | reverse complement strand
CCCCCCCAGCATTTCTCAGCATTGCTCTGTTGGATGAAACAGCAAAAACACCCTGAAATGAGTAACAAATTTGAAGGAGAATTTGTCATACAATTAAGAAAATTGCATACACATGTTAAAGCAAGCTACAAACTACATTACAAGCACCAGGTACATCATTACCAGACAAACCTCACTGTTGTTATTGGACAAGTCACCTCGCTGTTCTGAGTGAAGAGAAGACATAGGCACTTAGGGCTGAACATGTTTTTCTCGCCGGGGCCAACCCTGTGGATTCAGGCCAACCCCACACCAGGCAGCAATACCTATGAAGCAGAACATGTCCTGCTATTTCTCTCAACAGCTCAGCTCCAGGATGACCCTTCAGTGGACATTTAAGTACCACACGTACTCCCAGGTGCTATTTCCTCCCCCATGCCCCTGTATTCTGTTTAACTGTCTCCTTGGGTGCTCAAATGCTTTCCACATCACGCCTGCCTGGAGCACACGCTGTAGCTGTTCCCTAGAGCACTTCACGCATGGAGCTTTTATTTTGCACCTTTGATGTCTATGTCTGGCTACCAACCCAGGGAACATCGTTGCCCAGACTGTCTCCTGCAGTGCTGCTGCAATTACTACCTACAAGGACAGGAAGGTGCCTAGAACTGAACTCAGACCAGTCTAACCCACCTTGGCACAAATAACAGACCCCATCACCTCCTCTGTGAAGCTCTGCTGTGGTCTGGAGAGCATCAAACCCATGGAAGTCTCCCTCCCTCCCTTCTCAGTGGAGCCACCAGTATCTCCTCCTGACTCCATGCTTTGGTGAGAATATCTAAGATAAACATCTGTAAGATACTCTGCTCTGGTGAGACCCCACCTGCAGTGCTGCATCTGCTCTGGGGCCTCAGCACAGGAGAGACACGGGGCTGTTGGAGTGGGGCCAGAGGAGGGACACAGGGATGATCCGAGGGCTGGAGCAGCTCTGCTGTGAGGGCAGGCTGGGGGAGCTGGGGCTGTTCAGCCTGGGGAAGAGAAGGCTGCGGGGAGACCTGATTGCGGCCTTCCAGTGCTTAAAGGGGGCCTGTAGGAAAGAGGGGGACAAACTTTTTAGCAGGGCCTGTAGCAATAGGATAAGGGGTAATGGTTTTAAACTAAAAGAGGGGAGATATAGACTAGACATGAGGAAGAAATTTTTTACAATGCAGGTGGTGAAGCACTGGAAGAGGTTGCCCAGATTGATGGTAGAAGCCCCATCCCTGGAAACATCCCAGGTCAGGCTGGACGGGGCTCTGAGCAACCTGATCAATTTGCAGATGTCCCTGCTCATTGCAGCGGGGTTGGACTAGATGGGCTTAAAAGGTCCCTTCCAATCCAAACCATTCTATGATTCTATGCATCTTTGGTAAGATCAGCTGTGTTAGATTTGTGTTTGGGGCTATGGGGCAGCTGAAGAGCAGCTTAAAACCTATGAGCTTTTAGCATCAAAGCAGCAGGTGGGTTCTGTGCACCATCTGGTTTTGTTTCAAAAGTTTCCCAGCATGTACGGCTTCCGAATGGGCAAGCACAGCATCACCTGCCAGCTGGTACCACATTCTTTAGCATCAATAACTGTTCCCTGCCCAAAGTCAAGAGAGGCTAAGAATATTTCACCTTGAGCCAGTACTACTGAGCAACAGCCACTTCTGCAGAATACCCTTCCTCCAGGCGCTGCGCTCTGCATCAGAGCTCACCCCTACTCCAGCTGGAAAAAGGCCACGCATTGCAATGGGGAAGGTAAAAAGTTGTTCCTAGAAACCTCCACTAATCCACAGATCTTCCCACAGATCCCAGAAAGCAGCAAGGGAGGGGGTGAAATCCCAGTTCCCGCTCCAGCTGTTAGACCAGACAGCAGCACCTCTACAGGTAATGCCATACAACCTTCTGTATTCTGTGTATGCACAATTTGCTGCTGTTCAGCTTGGCAAGGTGGCAAAGCTGGGCCTAAGGTTCTTCCCCAAAACATTGCAAGATAAACGCTTTCTGAGCACTTGGGTGACTGGTATGTTCTTGGGGCTGGGAACAACAATGGACTGATCTATCTCTGAGGCTTAAATCTTTCTCTACAAGAAAAGAAGTTCCTCAAATCAGAGGCATTGACAGTGCTTTCCACAGAGCAGGGACTAGGACTGATTTCCAGGTGAAATTTTCCAGAGGAAAAAGTCCCTAAGTAACACAAGATATTCACTAGCTTGCAGCTATGAGCCACAGGTAGTTACCAGAAAAACCTTGCCACCCCTGAGAGTCACACAGGAACATGCTCTACTTGCTCAAAATAAAACCGAAACCATCCATTTCCTGGAACACTACCACCACAAAGCGTAAGACAGAAAGTGAAGTGACAGGATACAAGAAGAAAGGGCTGGTGAGAGAATAAAGAAGGTCAAGAGTCGCTTTCAATTGGTTTCCTCTAGCTGCAGAGGGACGCCAGCAGGTCCCCAGGGCTGCAGGGCTCCTGGGGTCACCCGAAGCCCCCACCAGATCTTGCCAGGCCCGTGCCGGCACCGCCAGCATCCACCCGCACTCGTCACCCGGCACCTCCCAGCTGTCCGTCCAACCTGTTCCGGAGGGGCTTCTGAGCCTGGTTTTGTCCCTGCTGAGTCAAGGGGGGAAGGATTTGGGTCACTGTGAGCTTTTGTCAGAAGAGTTCCCTAAATTAGCTCCTCTATTTGAGATAAAAGGAAGAAAGAGGTCCATCTTTATTTTCCCCATTCACCCGCTGTAATTACTCCATCTCATCCCCGGCTGCTATTCACTGGCTCCCAGCGAGGCCCCAGCAGCCAGGTCACAGGTCAGCATGAAGGACAAGCCTCTGCTGCCCTGAAAAGGATTGAAATGTCTTAAGTGCAGCTTCAGCAGCTTCCGGAAAGTGCCCATCTCTTCTGAAAGAGCGAGCCTGGTGAGCCGCACCAGCAGTGACACGGCAGGGAGGCCAGGGGCCTGGAAATCACTGCTCCTGCACTTTGTGCTCCAGACATTGCATGGTTTGTTCAGAGTCTCAGGAGGACAGTTCATGTACCCGAAATGTATTTACTGCGCATTGCTTTAATCCTCCGGATTATATAGCAATGTATTTGCCTTGCGAATTTTCAGATCTACTCATGTGCCTCCTCTGCATCTTTAATTGTTTTTAATTCAATGCACGATTTTGCTGTTGTTATTAATGGTCACCAGGCAATTGCCCTTTTCCTCTAAGGCCCAGGAAAAGATTTTACCTGTACATTTCATATTAGAGCCGGTGCTGGACATATGTACAGAGGAGTTAGCTCCTCTAACTTCTTACAATACACGCTTTTCTATTTTGGAGTCTTTTACACAGAAAGGATTTCCTGAAACAACTAACTTTAACATCTAAAAAAAAATACTTGGTCTTGAATTCATATACAGTATTAACTACACTTGCAGCCAAATCCTCAGATTACAGTCATCCAGCCAACAGGAATGTGTTTTATTATTCCTGCCTGGAGTCACCGCCTCCTGGTTTGGATACCTGCTATGAAGAACCAGGAACACCAGACTCTCCACGGAAAGTATTCGTAACAAACTTTTGCCAGTAGCCAATGAGTTTGGACACATCAAAATCAGGCTACCAGGTTGTTCTGCAAGTAACAGAGGTAGCATGCGAATCAACAGCTGAGAGTTACTAACCCAGCTGTTCTTGGGACATGAGAAACTGCGGGAAGAGGGAGGTTATCCCCGTGCCTGAGATGGGGCCTGGGGGACGGAGGTGCCAAGGTCACGGCTGCTCATCACCGCCTCCAGGTAAGGAGCCTCCTCTCCCTGCACCGGCCGCTGTCGCAGCAAGTGCTTCTACAGACCACAAGCAGAACAGACTTCTCAAACGAACACCCACCTTGCCCCTTCCTCAAGACAACGGCTGCCCCCCGGGCCACAGGCAGGGCACGCTCTGCCCTCCTCTGCCAGCAGCGAGGGTGCTCAGCCCTCAAGTGGCAGCTCTAACCCTAAGCCTCAAAGAGCTGCTCCAAACGCCGGCAGCAGCTAACTTTTCCCTCGGTGTCCTCGCCTCTGCTGCCACCACCACCACCACCACTATTTCCAAGGCATCAGCTTTCACATATGCTGACTTAATTTTGGAAACCCAGGACCTGGTCTGCAGAGATGCTGGGTGTTCAGAGCAGCACTTACAGCTGCTGGGCATCCCCAGGACCCCTGCTCACAGGCTGGGCACCACACAACTTTGTCACGTTCACAGATGTTTACAGGTAATGGAGTTAGAAGGTCCCACTTGAAGCTCACCCACATCAGAAAAACTGCCTCGCATTCACGAAAAGTATGGGGGTTTGTCAGGTAACCAAAAGACAACAATAGTGTGGTTTTCCGAGCGTCACGTGTTGCCCATCAGCAGTAAGGCTGAGCCAGAACTCACTGAAGCAAAGCGAGCTCCTGGCACTGTTACTGAACAGCACGGATAAGGCCATATGAGAAAAGCATGATTTTAAACTACACGACTGAAGCACTCAGAAATACCTGGGTGTATTAATGTCCTGGTTTTTTGTGGGTTTTGCTTGTTTGTGGGGTTGGTTGGGGTTTTTTGGGGGGTGGGGGGAGTGTTTGGGGTTTTGGTTTTTTGTTTTCCATTTTAAAAACTATTAAATAGCAAAGAAAGCAGCAAGAAGATTCTTGCTCAGACAGGAACAGGCTGCAGTCCTAACACAAGGCCATCTGCTTGAGGGAGACATTGCTTATTCACAGCTTAAGCTCAAAGCAAGAGGAGAATGTCACACTATCCAACCCCCTGGCACACACCTACCTCATTTGGGATTTTGTGAGGCTCTGTTGAATTTATTCTACCTTCAAGCTGTTTGCTGCCCTGTGCAAAGATGCTTGTTTCAGAGTTGTGCCTCTAGATGAACATCTAGAGCCACCTCGCAGGACCTTGTGAGCGCGGGATGCCCACATACATTATGCAGCCCATTCAAAAGGAATCTGAGGACACGCAACTGCGGGGTCACTGTTATGAGCATTATTAATGCAGATCAGCAGCCTGTACACGTACATGTTGCTTACATGAGGAAATATCCCCCAAAAGAAGCGTAACCCCCCCTGTATCCAATGGATATTCCTGGGGAAGTATAGAGACTCATAACTTTTAGCTCAAGTAGAAGTGGGACCGTAGAGGTTATACGTTGCAAAATAACACCCTATCTATGATTTTGAACAACACTTCCCCAGTTCGTGAGTCAACCTTACGATTCCCAGGGGCCTAAGTCAATTTTTGTCTGCCAGCACCGGCAGGATTATTCCCCTCCCTCACATGCTCAGCCCACTCCTGCCAGACAGAAAGAACTTGTGTCTGGCACCCCAAAACCTCTGCCACTGTTCTCCTTGCCAGCTGAGACAAGAAAAACCCAGATGCCTCAAGGCACAGCTCTACGAAAAGGAGGGGGGATGTAAGTAACTTTCCTGGCTACCCCTGGCTGACATCGCATTAATCCAGTGCCAGGGCAAGCGCCCGGCCACTGCTCTCAGCCCTGCGCTTGCCGAGGCACCGCAGAGTCGTGGCTAATGTCCCCATAGGGTAAGCTCTTATTTTTCTCTCCCAAGGGTTCCTACGTACCAACACAAGAACAGTATTCTTTTTCTCTTCTTTCTACAGCGCTGTCAGCCTTATCTCTGCTGGGAAGCAGCAATAAATGAAAGAAGAAAATTGGTATTTTTCCCTCATGTTTTGATGTAATTACTAGTATTACAAGTCCTGTTTATTTTTTTATCACTCTTCCAGATAGCTCCTCTCTTGAAACATGTCCAGACAGAGCTTCTCCACTTCAGCTGGGGATGGGGTTTGTCTTCAGCAGTGAAAATGCCCTGATGGGGCTGAGGCTCACCTGCAGTAGTTACATCAGCAACCTTCCTCCTCTGAAAGGGAAGCTAAAGTCCTGGTCACGGGTCCAGCCCTGTTCGGCACTCTCAGCACCGATGGGGTGGGGGGTGTGTGTGTGTGTGTAAGCCAAAAGGGATGATCGCAGGCACTTTAGAGGGTGGATTTCAGTGGTGCACCAAGCAGGATGCAGTACCTTTCCAGAGGGCACAGCATATCTGTGGATTATTTTGCAGCACCGGAAGAAAAAAATATGAAAGTCGTGATGGGCCAGCTACTGATTGCGTATCAACAACATGTAATTGTTGCTGAAATAAGTTTGAGAAGATACACATCAAAACATCGTATAAGCAAACATCTGAGGGAAATCGCTCTTTTCTGGCATCAGTGCTGAAAACTCAGCTGGAGCAACTTTTCTAGTTGAAGGTACCACACCATAAGGTGATGACAGCTTCTGGTACAAGCGATAAATGTAAAAAAATGCCAGCTATGTGGGTAGGCTGAAAGAAGCAGATGTTGTCATCTTTCTTAGCAGCCCCCTTTTACAGAGAAGGCTGGCTCAAAGGGACTAACAAGCAGTTGTTCTCCAAGTCCAAAGGAGAAAGGGAAAAATTCCCACTAAAAACTATTGCCTTTTAGCAGTAGGCAAGCACTGAAAACCCGCCCACCCAGCCTTGCGAGGCGGGGGTTCCCAGGTCTGGCCAGACAGGCCCCAGAGAAGTGGGCTCACCTTTCCTTCCCCTGCCCCGTTCTGAAGGGGTAGGGGCCCTTGGGGAAAAAAGGCAGAGTAGCTAGCTGGGATCTTGAACGCCTTAGGACTGCCACAGCATTAGCTGCCAAAACTAATCTGCTGCTTCCCTGCTATGCTGCACGATGTACCGAAATCGTAACAAGGCAGCACTTTGATGAGAAATATCCCATTTACTTGGCCATGAAAGCAACACTCACTCTGCAAGAGCCATACCAAAGGAAGTTCTGGCACCTGCAGCAAGAGCTCAGTAGATGCTACCTTTCTGCCTTTGTAGTACAAACCAGAGCTTCATTAAGGTTACTGTACACAGCATTCAGTCAACAGAGCTGGTTAGAGTGTAAGAAATCACATAAGAGGGTTTGATTTTCAAACCCAAAGTTTAGTTCAGTACTGGAAAATGCCAGTGGATGACAGTGGAAATTCTCCAGAAACTTTTCCCTCTTTGGAAAAGAAAAATAATTTTTTCCCCACTCTAGAACCCATTAAAATATTTCCTGTACTGTTTACATACATCATCTCCTTTTTCAGCTTGACTCCATTGGGGATTCCCATTACTTTCGGCAGTCAGCACTTTGTAGTACTTCTAAATGCACTGTATAGTGTGATAAATATGATGCTGGACAAGAGCAGAACTCAGATCAACTGCTTCAAGTCACAAATAGCTTATTGATCACTTTCCATGACATGATTAAGTTACTCACTGCACAATTGATTTTTCCCTTGCCTTTTTCAGTAGGCTCTATTGCCTCCAACTCAGGGAGGCGGAGAAAGCGTCTCTTAGAGGAAGACAAGAATGGGGAAGAAAGACAGGGGATACAAGTTGCACCGTCACCTGTGGTACACTGTTGTAGCTATTCCCACTAAAGAAGCACGTAGCTATCTGGTAAAGTTGTGTAGGGCCAGCTTACAGATTTACCAGTTATCAAAACAATTCTGTTCATTTCAGTAGTTTCCCCTAAAGTTTATGATCGTAACTATTCTTATTCACCCCCGCCTAGAGAAGCGTAACCTCCATCACTTGCTTTGGGCACCATGAGACATACTCTAAGCTCAACCTGGCTCATCACCACGCCTGAAGCTTGCGTGCACTTCCACGGTCTTTGCCAAATCAGTGTCTTTCCTATGAACTGTGTTTTTTTTTTTTTTTTTTGGTCGCCTTTCCCACTAATATCAACAGCATTTGCAAAAAGCAAGGGAGGTTTCTCCCCAGTAGAGGCTGCTGTTCGTCTGCATTTTTGTCTGCCAACACGAGCCGTTTTTAGATTTCTCTGCTGAGCACAACAGGGTGCTCAGGCACGTAACCGTTTCTGTTACAGCATCTGGCAGTCGATCTGAGCTCAGCCGCAGTCGTGCCATCGGCTGCGCTGGAAGAAACACTCGTGCTGGCTGAGTGTGCTCCAGAAGCGGTTTAGGAACAGGCTTAGGCCATAGCGCTGCCTCCCAGCTCCACCTTCCCTGACCCTGAGAAGGTACCTGCAGCGGAGAAGAGTTGCCAATTCAGTTCTCTTTGCTGCTTCCATTTTTCAGGTAACATTCAGGAAGCAATTGGTCTTCCGAGATGCTTATGGTGAGTGGAGATAAGATTTAAGATTTAGCAGAGTCTTTATCCATTAAGACAGTCAATGTAAAGATAAGTTGGTTTGAGCTGAATGCAATGTAAGCAACTTGTAGACAAACTTTAATTAGCTCCAACTGACTGATTTAAATGAATATAACAGAAAAATTCCATGGTAATATCCCATGGGAACATACCACCTATGTATTCATGGGCCATTTAGGACACAAACTAACTATGCTGAACCCAAACCATGGTTTGTTATGTGACAAAAAAAGAGAGTTCTCAGCCCGCTAAAACAACACGTAAAAATAAACCCCACTCACCTTGTTACAGATTTGCTTTAAAGGGGTATTTAAGGGTCTTTATTTGTCAGTTGGCTTTTCAAAGGCTCAGACCCCCAATTTCTAGGACAAGGCAGTGGAGGGAGCAGGTGTTCACTGCAGAGTGTTGAGAAGAATCCAAGCTCTCCAGGAATCGCACACTCAAAACACATTTTATTGGTCTTTTACTTCTTTTGCCCTCCTCAAAAAAAGCTCATAATAGTAGGTTTACACAATTAAAGGATGCTTGAGACACAGCAGGAGAGATTTTTTTGGGAAAAAAAATCTTTTTAACAAACCCCACTTTTTCTATTTAAGTAATATAATTTCCCTTTTCACATTTAAGTAAAGATATGTATTTAAACTTCCACATTCTGTAAGGTGTTTTACAACACACCCTGCACGTGAAGAAAACATTTTCAATTCAATACACTCTAAGTCAAAAGCAGCAGTAATCTATTAGACAGTTATACCTCCAAATATAATGCTGATGTCAGTGCTAGGGTTTTTTTTTTTTGTTGTGAGGTTTTTTTGGTTGTTGGGTTGGTTTGTTTGTTTGGTTGCTGTTGCTAATTATACAGTTTAGTGGTGAGCATATAAAAAAAAAAAAAATCTCCAAATGAGCATAACAAAGTTTCCTTCAATAACAGCCCCTACTGCCAGATTTGGTTCCAAGGAGGCGAGAGGGAAGGGAGCAGGGAGACAGGTAGCCAGACAGCCCCACAACCCTTGTGTGAGCTTCATTTCTCCATAGGGCTTCCAGAAGAGCACCTCAAACTTCCCACCCTCACCACCAAGCATCTTTTGATTTTAGACAAAACTGTATCATTGCAATTCCTCCTTCCACTTGCAAAGATCAGCTGGAACACAGGACTAAACCTGGCCTTATCTCTAAGAAGGACAAACCCCTCCGGAGGTGTAAGCCACAGGGGCTATGCAGACCATTTGCTCTGCACTCGGGGTCACTTACCTCTCCCCAGCCTGCTGGCAACATCCACGCACCGCAGCAGCCGTTCAAGCACACCCCACAAACGCATCTTCAGTGGGTTTTCCCAAGCACAGAAGATGATCTCCCTCCACTCCAAGAAGACAGACATCACCTCTGCCTCACCCCTGTGCTGATCTGTTCCTGCTGGCTCGGCTCACTCCTCCCCTGACGCCCAGCCAAATGAACCAGCCATCTCCACCTGGGCTTCCTCGTTACTGCTGGTCCTAGTGCAATCTCTATGCTGAGATAAAACCTTTTTCCCCCAGCCCAGCTCGCAGCTCCGTCCCACCTGGGCTTTGGCACAGGTCAGTGGTTGTGTGCTGCAGGAAAGATAAATGGCAGTGGAGGTGTGATGGGAAAATGTCAACAGAACAATAACGTTGTGGTTTTAGCATTTAACTAATGTGTGCAAAGTTGTCTTTAAAGTCCTGCCTCTGAGCAGTACAAAGGGTTTCTGTCTCACTCCCCTGGAAGTGACTGGATGCCTCATGCCTCCACGTGCCTCCCGCAGCTGCTAGAAATCAGGACAACACCCTCCTCACATCCCATTGAGCCAGGAGCAGGTGTGATACGCACCCTTCCTAAGCCTAAGCCAGCAACCCAGGCGGAGGGCAGCGTCCCCTGCCAGCTCTCCTGTGTAACCCTGCATGGAGAGGTAGCCTAAGGGACCAGGTGGGGACTTGACTAGAAAATTGCATTTGCAGCCTTTTGAAAAGGATCCCTTCCTTCCTCCCTCTTCATAGACATCTTTCAAAAAATTGTATGAGGAGGAAAAGGTAGAGAGATAAACAAAGATCAGTATTTGGCTTTTCCAAGTCAGCTTTCAGTTAGCAGTAGTCCTCAGAAAGTATTCCTTGAAAGCCAAAGCAAGTATTTGCAGACATGAGTGACCAAACCCTGCAAATCTTTAGCCGAGGAAAGTTTTTATAGGAAAAGCTTTTCATAAAGATTTTTCTCAACAAACTTTTCATTAAAACATTACTTATGAAACCAAGCTGGAAAAGGAGTACAGAAAAGATCTGGCTAAATGGTGAAAATGAGGAAAAGAATGAGATTATGGGAAAAACAATGGAAAAAAAAAAAAAAACCAACAAAAAAAAAACCACTGAAAAGAGCCTGGCTCCATCTTTTATATTCCCTTCCATCAGATATTTATCCATATTGATAAGAACCCCCTGAGCCTTTTCTTCTCCAGGCTGAACAGCCCCAGCTCTGTCAGCCCCTCTTTGTAGGACAGATGCTCCAGTCCTGTCATCATCTTCGTGGCCCTTCACTGGACTTGGTCTGGTATGTCCGTGTCCCTGTTGTACTGGGGAGCCCAGAACTGGACCCAGCACACCAGATGTGTCTCACCAGTGCTGAGTAGAGGGGAAGGGTCGCCCCCACTTTGATCTGCTGGCAATGTTCGTCCTAAAGCAGCCCAAGACACCGCCCCTCTTTGCTGCAAGGACACATTGCTGGCTCATGTTCAACTTGGTGTCCACCAGGACCCCCTTCTGCAAAGATTTTTTTTTTCCAGCTGGTCGGCCTTCAGCATATATGAGTGCATAGAGTTGTTCCTCCCCAGGCGCAGGACTTTGCACTTCTCTTTGTGGCATGTTCAACTTGGTGTCCACCAGGACCCCCTTCTGCAAAGATTTTTTTTTTCCAGCTGGTCGGCCTTCAGCATATATGAGTGCATAGAGTTGTTCCTCCCCAGGCACAGGACTTTGCACTTCTCTTTGTGAAATTTAGGAGATGATAGATACCTGTGGGCCCATTCCCCCAGCCTATGCAGGTCTCTCTGAAGAGTAGCATAACCATCTGGCCAGTCCTCTGAAGGCCATGAGGTGTGTCAAGAAGGATTGACTTTTCATAAATCCATATTGATTGCTCCCAATTGCATTTTTGTCCTAAATATTTGGAAATTGTTTCCAGGATTATCCATTCCACCCCTTTCCCAGGAATTAAGATGAGGCTGGTGAGCCTGGAGTTCCCCAGACCCTCCTTCTTGCCCTTCTTGTAGGTTAGACTGGCATTTGCTTTCTCCCAGTCCTCAGGAACCTGTTGCCAGCAGGAGGAGGTTGAGCACTGGTGAGGCCACACCTGCAGTGCTGTGCCCAGGTCTGGGCTCCTCAGTACGAGAGAGTCGTGGGACCTGGCTGCCTTGGCAGACTCTCCACGACTTCCTAGATCTGAGACCCCAGCAAGCAGGTCAGGTTGGCGGCTGAGGGTCTACTGGAGAGAGAAATCCATGTTCTCCAACTATAGGACTCGTTTGCATAGTAACCACAAGTTAGTAAAGTGAAAATTGGTTCATGTTTTGCAACACCTGCATTAGGGCTGATTCTTTTCCCATTTACATGAACCTCTGCAATATATGAACCTTCCCAGTCTGAGCGACTGCAGATAGCTGACCAGGTTTTCTTTTACTTCTCTCTAGACAACCCTGACATCTTAAGTCACCTCCACATGAATGGAGTTAAAACAGGAATGTGTTTTCATTTTGTTAGAGCATTTTGTATACTATCAGTTTTGCTTCTTCCTTTCGCCATAAGGCATTTTGCCTGCTGCTGTGTGTTTTGCATCATTTGGAGAGAAGCCCAAGTACACTGAGCAATAAAAAAGCACAATGTAAAACTCCAGAAGACATGATCAGGGAAATCATATTTTAAAAATTGAAGACAGAATTTAAAAATGTAGAAGATTCATATTTCTTCACAGTATTTTGGCAGACAATGTCTATACTATTGTTAAATTCCATAGTTTTCTGGAACAAAATAGAGCACCGAGTGGCAGTGAACACAACAGCATCAATGCAGTAGCATAGAAGTGGATGCATGTCAAGTGGCGTTGCTTTTGATCTTTTCTTTGCTACAAAGGATGATGGGGAATTGTTATCCCAAAAGCACTTTGCATGGGAAAGCAGGATGTGGCCGTAACAGATCCTAATCCCCCAGGAGAAATTTAAGGAGGAATTCAAGTACGGTAGATTGCAGTGGCTGGACAGTATTCTTTTGAGGCATCTGATAGCTAAGGTAGGGGTCTGGAGATTGTAACACAACTTACATCCGTCCCCGTGCAAAGCCCTTCTTACTACTTGACCTCTGGCTTACAAGTCTTAAAGAGGTTTCTGGAAAAGAAAGCTCTCAGGCTCCTACAGGTATTTAGCAAACACACAGGCACAGCATGGTATGGCTATAACTTACTTAGATTTGTACTTTTATCTTATGTTCATTAAGTGCTAAGTAAATGTTCTTGTGACCTAAAAATTCAGCTGATATTTCAGCTCACTGAAACTACTTTATTCCACCTGTAGTCACAATAGCTTTATCAACTGAAAGGCAGTTTGTGCTGTTAAATGGCCCAACAAGGGCCCATCAGCTTCTGTCTCTTTGTCGAGCCGCTCTGCAGTGCTCTCCTTTTTGAAAAACAACGCAGGGTATTGCGATCAATACTGAGAAATCCTGCAACTTTTGCTTTCGTATTTCCTCTCTGCACTCTCTAATGACTCTCATAGTATCACCATTATGCTCTCAGGAAGTGGAAATGTCAGGGCTAATCAATTAAGATAGTTTGTCTTCTCTTATTAATCCCTTAAGTACTGAGAACCCATTCCCCTTTAATCAGAAGCAGCTGTGACCAACGTGGCATGAGAGAGGGAAAAACAACATTTTACTCAGAAGCACTTCCCATGACTACATTTCTGAAACAATAATAAAAGTAACTGTTGCTGTGATCCCAGTAATAACATTAAAATGTGTCACTACAATTTCACTTCCCCAAGCTCCATCCAAATCACTTGTGAATGTATCTGTGATGGCCTATCATGCACAATGTTGCCCCAGAAATTGCTGCCTTCCGAATGCTGCCTTCCACATAAAGGCTTTCCAAGTCTTCACTTTTGCAACAGGCTCTACCTAGACGCTGGAAATTTACTGATGAACCAAGCCCTCGCCTTTTAACTGTATCAACATTGCTACTCTTCTACTCTTTTTTTTTTTT
>KL280325.1:3039-14444 GCA_000699545.1 Podiceps cristatus | reverse complement strand
TTTTTTTTTTTTGTTTCTTTTTTTTTTTCTGAAGCATCTCTTTTGTTAGATCTCTGTTTTACTTGCTAAGACATCTATCAAATAAAGTAGCCTGTTTTCCATAAGGAGAAAGTTGCACTTATTTCATAAAGGAAAATCATAGAACCATAGAATCATAGAACGGTTTGGGTTGGAAGGGACCTTAAAGATCATCTAGTACCAACCCCCTGCCCTGGGCAGGGACACCTGCCACTAGACAAGGCTGCTCAGAGCCCCGTCCAGCCTGGCCTTGAACACTTCCAGAGAAGCATCCACAGCTTCTCTGGGCAACCTGTTCCAGTGCCTCACCACCCTCAGAGTGAAGAATTTCTTCCTAATATCTAATCTAAATCTGCCCTCCTTCAGTTTAAAACCATTCCCCCTTGTCCTTTCACTACACACCCTTGTAAGAAGTCCCTCTCCATCCTTCCTATAGGCCCCTTCAGGCACTGGAAGGCCTCTAGAAGGTCACCTCGGAGCCTTCTCTTCTCCAGGCTGAACAGCCCCAACTCTCTCAGCTGGACTTCACAGCAGAGTTGCTTCAGCCCTCGGATGATCTTCGTGGCCTCCTCTGGACCCACTCCAACACATCCATGTCCTTTCTGTGTTGGGGGCCCCAGAGCAGACGCAGCACTGCAGGTGGGGTCTCACCAGAGCGGAGCAGATGATGGAGGTCAAACTTCCAGTCATTTAACTGCAGGTCTTGATAAGGCACGAGGTTTCGACGAGGGAATAAACAGGTTATATAATTCAGATGCAGCCTGATCCAAGGGTGCTCTGTCAGGATGTTAGAAACAAAATGGAACAACACAAAACAGCAAACCCCAAACTCTGACACCTCTGACTGCTTGAGAGTTTACGCCAAACTTGTATTATGGTATTTAGCAGAGTTTTGTGCACTTCAATAAATGGAATAGAATCTATTTTCTGTTATGTTTAGTCAAAATACACTATACGTTGCATAACAAATGTAAAGAATTGTCAAAGCACAGAAGGACAGCTACCATCTATGTGTCTCCACGCCTCGCAGACAGGACTGTTGCGAGTGCCTGTGACAAAGGCTTCCCAATGCCTCCCATCATGAGACTGTGCTTTACTGCACTTGCAGTAAAAATTTTCCTTACTTGCAGTAAGAAATTTCCTATGTCAAGTGCCATTCGTACCTCATGCATTGCTGTGTGGAAAGGTTAATCCAGAACAGTTCAATCACTCCATGGATAAGACTACGGAAAAGCATAGACTTCAGTAAATACAGCTACCTACAGAAGAAAAAGGTAAGGTTGGAAAGGCAACATTAGATTTAAATATTTGGCCAAGAAAAATTGAAGTCATTATTACAATTGTAGACTCAAGAAGTCAGGCTGGGAAATGCCAGAATCAGGGGCAAATACCTACCAAAAGATGAAGAGTGTGTGTGTGTGTACTATTTGACATGAGACTCTCACAATAATGATGGTAGGTAACAGCAGCATGACTTCGGAAACATAGTTTGAAAATCTCACACTGAAAAGCACTAAAATATAGGCTTCTAAGAAATGTATGGAAATTAAACTGGGGATATTCTCCACCAATTAAGTCTCTAGAAATTTCAGGCTAATCAGCCACTTCATACTAAATTTACGACAGCAAGAGTCAAAGTAGAAATAAAGCAAATTCCTATGTCCAGAAAACAAAAATAAAACCCATAAAAGTTTCGGGGTTTTATTTATTTTATTTTGTTTAGAAGTAAAATAAAATGTGACATTTCCATCTAGAAGCCACTGACATATGCTGTGGCAAATTCAAACACGGAGATGTGGTTTTAGCTTTCAGGTTCCTCCCAAATTCAGCTTCTTCCTCTTGCACTGGTGCCTCCTACCAGCTCTGCTATGCTTGAGGACACATCTGTTTAAGGCAGCTGCTGGAGCTCAAGCTTATCAGCAGATGGTGCTTCAAAGACGTCGTCTTCAACACTTTCTTCTATTGGCTTCATTTTTGCCGAGGTTCTCAGGTAGGGAGACGTCCGACCCGGGCCTGCCACAGTTACACAGAAATTACCAATTAATTTAACAACTCACACCTGCTACGTACACCTATTTGTGACAAAGCATACACAGTCTGATGATCCTGTCCTAGTTTCTCCATGAGAGGATTTTATAAGTGAAGATTTCTTTGTTATTTGGCCACAGGCATCAGGAAATGCTAGACGTGGGACAGCCGCACCACTATGAACCAGCAGCCCACGAGGTGCCCGACGCTGTGTCCCTGGCGATGGTTTTCTCACCGCTGCTCTCACCCACTAATTCTTCTCCACAAATGCCGATGCGAACGGCTGCTCTATGTACAAATGGTGTGTACATTTGCACACTTGGCTGTGAAAAAAAATTCCTCAGTGTACTGGGCAGACCTCAGGTGGTACCTGATCACAGCCCTAACTGCCTTAAAAGCACGATAATGTAAACCTTATGGAAAATATAACACCCCCATAAACCACCATAGAGAAAACAAGATCAACAGGGGATGGCCATGTAACTTTTTGCTGACAGTGATTTCATTGCTCTAAGATTGCTCTAATTTTTAGAAAAGCAGCAACCCATAAAGCTTGCCGGAGTGGAGCACACACCACAGCCACTGCTGGTAAGACATTAAATGGCATTTCTGTGCAAGTTACTGCTGCAAACTGCCTCTACTGTAGTTAAATTTTGAGCATGAGGGTTTGAGCTGAGAGTTCCTTTGGTATCAGCCAAACAGGTTTATTTCCCATGGTCCATTCTGAAATTGCATCTGTGCTTGGACATTTTTTTCACTCAATACTGTCTTCTACAGTTAAGCCACCACAATAAGGGAAGGTTGTAAACAGCTAGTATAGGATGACCAGAAAGATTAGGGCGATCTTTGAAATACCATTTTAGAAGAAAAGAGCAAGAAGTAGTGGTCGTATCTGACAGGCCATCCGTATGCTAGCTAAAAATTCAAATCTTGAAAAAAAATTCTGATAGCCATAACATACTCAAAAAGTTTATCAGATATACAGTAAAGTGCTCTGAGAAGGAAGCCTATTTATGAAGGAGGACTCCTTTGTGCTGGGTATGTTACACAGAACAAAATACAGCTACTGGCAAGACAGAAGGTTATCATATTATTGCATTTTTAAGTCACATTCACACACACACTGTTTGGAATTAGCTTTTCAGAACTTTTCTTGTTAAAAATGTGTTAGTATTTTCTTTTGACATTCAAAAACTACTTTAACTGCCATGATAAAGGGTTACTCAAAACACATTTTAAATACTGGAATTGTTAAGCACTTCTTTTCACACAGATGGTTTTTTATGGCCTAAGCAAGTGATGACTAGAGCACTTAATTGTCTAAATCCAAGGTTTGTGGGTACACTTGGATATAAAATTGGCTTTACGGGGAGACACCAACAAACGCCACTCAGAGGTGAAAGGATGCCTGAAAATGATGGATTACGGTGTCAGCTTTCTCTTTTTTCAGATTTTTTTGTTAGTATAGTTTATTGCCATTTTTAAACTGGTTCTCTTTTGTTTAGAAGTGCTTACTTCTCTCCAGAAGTCTGAAGTAAGAAGCCATTGAGTCTGTTCAACAGGATCCAATATAAGGTCGAATCAAGGTCAAGTTGTTTGGTTCAAAGACATCCCCTTATTTTCTCCAAATACAAAAGCCTTGTTTACTGATGTTATCCAGTGTTGGACAGATGCTCAAGAGACTGAGTCAGACCTTGAACCCAGGCCTTCCATACGCTACTCTGTCCTCTCTCAAGGACCTAACCCCAAATGACTATTAAAATGGCATTTCCCATGAAAACCAATCCCGCTTTTAACCACAAGCTGGGTATGACATAGGGAGCACACATGATGAGATAATACCAATAAAAGCATTACCAAATCAAAACTCTTCTACACTCCTGCTTAGGTTAGAAGTTTGCAAGTACAGATTCACAGAGCAGCAAATCTGAGTGATCTAAACCAAGCAGCATAGAAAAAGAGACTACATTGATGATCAGTATACAAATGACTATCAAGCAACAGAATTATTGAATAGAAACCAATACTGAAATGTTTTTTAAAGGACTGAAAGTTAGGTGAAGCTACCCCTGTAATCAGGTTGAACTATTGATGCTTAACTCAAATTTTGGAAAAAAAAAGTTAACTTTCATTTACTAATAAATTACATACGGATGGATGATGATGTCAAGCACAAATGCCACGTGATAATCCCACTGTAATACCTTTTTGAGGATGCTTGCTGAGTTAATGTGAAGTTATCAACAGAAAACATCATGCTGCAAACGATTCACTCCATAAGCATTATAGAACTCTTGCTGGTTATTTCCTTAATATAAAAGCAAACAGTTAGTTGGGTTTCTTAGTTAGTTAAATTCAAAACACAGTTTTGTTAGTAATCATAGTTTGGGGCCTACTAATTAGCATTTTTGACTCACTGCTAAACACTTTGAAACAACTTTGTATCAATTTTTTAGAAAATGAGTTGAAGCTGAGAGTTTGTAGAACAGACAAAAACATAAGAAGTTTGGATTATACAAAAGTACAAATGTTCAATTTTTTGAGAGTATGGAAATTAGGAGAATGAGACTTGTTTATATTGTAGTAGTCAAATATATTTGAAATGGGAAGCTTTTGTCCACACAACAATTGATCACCCAGCAATGACAAGATAGTATTCCTGTAGAGCTATTGTACAGATAAGTTTCTTATTCATTTCTTTAAATAAAAAAAAAAAAAAAAAAAAAAAAAGAGAGACTGTCATTTCTGTATGTTCCTCACTAAATCTTCTGGGTTTGGTATTGGTTGGCTGGTTTTTAAATAAACAAATGTTTGACTGCAGAAGAAGGATCCAGGGGAGCAGCACTGGGTCTGTACACCTCAGTACGTACCTCATTAACTAAATGTTAAAAAACAAACAAAAAAAATACCAACTGCTGCACTGAGAGCACGCGGGAAAGGTCTCTGAAAACAGATCAGTGGGAATGCAAATGGCAGCTTCTTTGTTCAGTTTTCCCTGTGATCTGAGAAAAAGTGCATACATGGCCACAATCCACGTTGAACACAAATCTTTAAGTGGAGCTCACCTTGGCAGCACACCCATCTTTGGCAATGACAGCACCCAGGAATACCTAACAAGCTATTTTAGCAAGAAGAAAGATTGACGCCTTACAGTTTGGTGAGATGAGATAAACTTTCATCAAGAACTTTTATCAACCTCTTATAGAAGTCAGAAATTTTGCACTAATTAAAATGCAAAGGAGAAATAAATGCTGGTATTTCCCGAGGTGTATGATACGCTGCCGTATGGGTAACCCCCTGCCTCGCCAAAATAAGGGAAGTACTGGATTCAGGAAGCTGCTGCTGCCAGTGGGGCGACCGCAGTGACAGTATCAGCTACACCAACCGCTGTCGGACCGAGGGATTTCAGAACATAAAAGACATTTAAACTCCTCTTTTGGGGAAAGTACATGCCATACACCAGAAAATACGGTACAAAATCCAAGGAAAAGTACAACAGAGAAAAGTGTATTTATCAAGTATGTGCTAAGCATGGATGCATTTTAGGGATTAATGTAATCACAGCTGAACATGTCATGCATTTAGATTGCTCTCTCCCAAAGCTGGAATACTGGTGTTACGTGTTCTGCTGCTAAGCCTGAAAGAGAATTTTAATTCTAGCTAATTGCACAAACACAGTTTTACAATTTCTTTCAGGCTTCTTAGTGTGCCAATTTGTCCAAGAGCACTCTGTGCAAAGGAGCGGCTTCAATTTCAAGGAGCTTTGCCGTGGAACAGGTGAAAAGCCAGTCAAGAGTTTATGGGTAAAGATCAGAGAACAGACCAACACAGGAGACTTCATGGCAGGTAACCGCTACAGGCTGCCTGATCAAGAGCAAGTAGATGGAAGCCTTCTTCAGACAACCAGACGAAGCCTTGTGATTGCAGGCCTTGGTACTCATGGGGACCTTTAACAAACCCAGCATCTGGTGGAAAGGCAACGGGGCTGGGCACAAGCAGTCCAGGAGATTTCTGAAGAGTGTAGCAGGTGATTTCTTCACAGGAGTGATCGATAAGACGACTAGGAGAGGTGCTCTGCCGGACCTGTCACTGATGAACAAGGAAGAACTCATTAGAGAGCTGAAGGCTGATGGTCACCTTAGCTGCAGTGTCCAGGAGCCGGTGGAGTTTAAGACACTGAGAAGTGTGCAAGACAAGTAGTAGAGTTACAACTGAGGACAGGGAACCGTGGCTTGCTCAGGGATCTACTTGGCAGGAACCCATTGGACATGGCCTGCAAGGGCAAAGGGACCTGAGGACAGATGGCTGATCTTCAAGGACACCTTTCTCAAAACACAAGGACAGTATATTCCAGTGTACAGAAGTTAAGCAAGTGTGGCAGAAGGCGGGCATAGATGAACAGGAAAGTCCTGACAGAGCTCAAATAAACACACACGAAGTGGAAGCATGGATGAGCTGCTTGGGGGGAATACGGAAACATGGCCCAAACATGCAGGGATGGAATTAGGAAAGCCAAAGCTCAGCTGGACCTGGATCTAGTGAAGGGCAACAAGAAGAGCTTCTACAAATACATCGGCAACAAAAGGAAGATCAGGGAAACCATGAGGCCATAGCTCAGTGAGGTACAGGATCTTAGGGACATAGAAAAGGCTGAGATATCCAATACCTTTTTTTTCCTTCATTTTTTACTTTACACATTTGTCTTGAGGCCTCCAAATTCTCTAAGTATAGTGGTAGAGACTGGGAGAGCGATACTTACAGGAATGGTGGATTGAGTTAGGGACCACTTAAGTCAACAGGACAAACACAAGACTGTGGAACCACATGAGCTGCATCCAAGGGTGCTGAGGGTGGGCTGATGCAATTGCAAGACCCTTTCCTATCATCTTGGAAAGGTCATGGCAGTCTGGGGAGAGAAAAAAAAGGCCAATGTTGTGGCCATTTTAATGAAGGGCAAGGAGGTCCATTCAGGGAACTATTGGCCTATCAGCCTAACCTCAGTCCCCAGAAAGATTATGAAGCCCATCTTCCTGGAAGACATGTCCAAGCACATGAAGGACAAGAAGGTGACTGGGAACGGCCAGCATGGATATACCATGGGCAGATTGTGCCTGATCAGTCTGACCACCTTCTGTGGTGAGATGTCAGGAGCTGTGGATGATTGGAGTACAGTGGATGTTGTTTACCTGGATTGTAGCATGGCCCTCCACAGCCTGCCATAGAATCCTAGCCAAATGGGTGAGAAATGGACTGGATACATGGACTGCAGCTTGTAAAAAATTTCCTGGACTGCTGCGTTCTCAGGGTGGTAAACAGCAGTACAGAACCCAGCTGGCAGTTGGTTAACAGGGGTGTCCATTGAGGGCCAACATCAAGGCCAGTAATGTTCAATATACTAATGACCTGGATGATGGTATGGAGATCACTCCCACCAAGTTCATAGACAACAGCCAAGTAGTGAGGGAAGCTGCTGACAGGCCAGAGGGTAGGGCAGCTAGTCAGAGTAGGCCTTCAGAGGCTGGAGAAAAGAACTGACAGAAACCACATGAAGTTCAACAAAGTCAAATTCCTGCACCTGGGACACAAGAAACCTACACGGCAGTACAGGCTGGGCATCAACTCATTGGAAAGCAGCTTTGCAGAAACAGACCTGGGGGTCCTCGTGGACACAAAATGGAATATGAGTCAGCAGAGTGCCCTTGCAGTGAAGGCAGCCATCCATATAATAGGCCATATTAGCAAGAGCATAGCCAGCAGGCCAATGAAAGAGATTAGTCCCCTCTATTTGGCATTTGTGAGACAAGATCTGGAGTGCTGTGTCCAGTTTTGGGCTTCCCCATACAAGAAAGACATGGACATACTGGAGCGAGTGCAGTGGAGAGCAACCAAGATGGCCAGGGGCTGGAGCACGTGACGTACACGGAGAGGCTGCAAGAACTGGGTGTGTTCAGCCTTATGAACAGAAGGTTCTCAGGGGATCTCACTGTTGTCTTCGGCTACCTAATGGAAGCGTATAAAGAAGAGAGAGCCAGACTCTTCTCGGAGGCATGCACTAAAGAACAAAGGACAACAGTCATGAGTTGCAATAAGGGAAATCTTTTTCATCGTGAGGGTGGTAAGGCCCTGGAACAGGTTGCCCAGGGAGGCTGTGAAATCTCCCACCTTGGAAATATACAAAGCTTGACTAGATATGGTCCTAGGTAACCTGCTCTGAACATGGCGTTGGACTAGATGATCTCCAGAGGTTTCTTCCAACCTCAACTATTCTGTGATTCTAAATGTCCTTTCAGGGAACAGAGGAGAAATAAAAAAACAAAAAACAAAAAACAAAAAACAACAGTGGTGGAATTTTCATGAAACTGTATCCCAGCTGTCACTCTTGATGTTCTAGTAGGGTGAACCACTAGCAGGGCTTTTGCTCCCATTTATCTGGGCATGCAGACTATACCAATGCTAAGGAGTGAAAACAGATAGGCCTTCCAAATCTGAAGGAGTTCCTGGATGAGAACTGTGAGGAACACAACAGATAACAGATAATTAAATGGGAAAGTGCAAATATTTTAAATCATTTTCTCTTCTTAGCAGAGAGTTTAACTATAAAAAATAATTGGCAGTGATTTTTTTCCTCATATATTTGAATTCTAATTACTAAAGAATAATATCTCCCAAATCAAAATAAATAATATCTTTAATTTCTGTTAAACTAACAGCTTATGCCAAATGAGAAAATTGAGCATCTTCCGGGTTTTTTTGTTCAAAAGCTGTTTTCAGAGGTCAGGCCACTGTTGAAATTGAGATTCAGGAAAATTAAAAGTAAAAAATAACAATAGCCTAGAAAGAATACTTTAGAAAGTTTCGATAAAGGAATAAATTCCAAGAGTAGAAGCAGAAAGGTCAGATATGTTTTCTTTTCTCATTTCATCTGTTCTCTACTAGTCCTGTCACATAAAGCACAAAGGAGGAGAGCCTGACAGGATATTTGGAGATTTTCCAGGTGGCATCAAAATACTGGTTGTACATGAAATGCAGAGCACCAAGTTGTGGAGGAAAAAAATTCTGTTTGGGTTTTTAATTTCTACAAGCACCAGTCACAGACCAAAGGAGATACTACTGTGACAGGCACTGTACATTTTCAGTTTTGCCCCATTGCTATAAACATCCCATATTCCACCTACACATTCACATTATGCCAAAAATTATTTTAACACACGCTGGTTTTTTTGCCAATATCTACATGAGGTAGTTTCAGGTAGCATGCAAAGCCTTATGCATCTTATGAATTCCCTACAGTTAGGTCCTTTCACTTAGCTGATGTACAGCAGCATCCAAAAAGCTACCGTCTGCCCCCACTGTAGACAACAGAAGTTCTACAACCATCATTAATGATGAACCAAGCTGTGTTCAAAACTGGCATGAAGTATTTTGAGCACTCACGAAGAGAGGAGGCAGAGGAAGTCCCACGAAGAAACATCTGCAAGCCATCCTCGCTATCACTGGTACTGGCCATACTGTTTCTCATCTGCATCACAGAGAGCTGTGAGCAAAGACTAGGCTGTCGATCAATCTTTTTTGAAGCCTAAAAAAAAAAAAAAATTATATAGATTTAAAAAAATATATCAAATAAATTAAAATAAAAATGGAAAATACCTATTTCCTCTGTAGTAGATGCTCTGGTCACAGCTATGACTATTGATGAATCAAGAAACTGATTAGAGTAGAAGATTCTATGCAGTGCAAATTGATTTAAATGAAAACAGAAGATGCTAGTAATATATTGGAATTAGAACGCTGACAAGCATGAAGCCTCAGATTAATTATTCAATTTTAATTCTGTTTTGACTGGACTTTTCATGTATTTTCCCACAGAAAGGTTGATTTTTATTATTTGGTATTATTCAGGTATGATACTCTGCAATTAAATACAGTGTTTATGATAAGCCTAGTCCTTCTTGCTAAACAAAATAGTATGCTATATATACAGAGTTTATAAATTCATATTTTAACAAAATCTTGTTCATTTTCCTGGCTTTTCATTTCATCATGTTAGGAAATGGTGACTGTCATTCTTTCCTAGTAGATGATCCTTTCTTTGGCTCTTGATTTTACTGAAGACAGATTAAATGCATCACATGAACATTATCCTCTGCCTTTTCCTAGGGTCTTAGGAGCTTCCACTTCCTTTGAGTAGTCTTTTTGAGAGGTCTTTGTACTATAATATTTATATGAAACCATACATGATACTTTGTTAAGTATTACTGCAAGTCAGAATGCTCTTTTAGGTGTATCTGAAAGGTAGTAATCAATGACAAAAGCATAATGGATAACTCCACTTAACTGAACTTGAACAGTCAGGAATTAGCATCCTATTTCATGTGGAGAGGAACAACTGTTTTCCCAACAGTAGTGAAAATCTCCTTAAGAAGGAGAAAATCACAAGATTCCTTAAAAATAAACGGGTACTTTTCTGTTTTCCAACATACAATTAATTGATATTCTTACTATCATCTTGATTACAAATGATCTATACTGGATTTGGTTTAGTTGTTCTCTTTTATGTCCTCTGTGTACAGAAGTCAACTACAAAATTTTCTGTTGAGATTGTAACCAGCTAAAAAGCATTAAGACACCATTAATATGTGTATTTGACAGTGAATCCTGTGAGAAGTGACATGCCCATAGGGTGATGGCAATGGAGAAATGAAGGAGTTAACTTAAAGGGGCAAAGTTTGGAGGTTTGGGGTTTTTTTTTAATACTTAGAATGTATGATAAGGACCTTTCACTTAAAAACAATCAATTACAACCTTACAGTGAGTATTTTATTATACTCCCATTTCAAGAAATATTTATACTAGTGAAGCTCTACAATGCCAGAAGTCAACAGCATAAGTTTTCTGCCGATGACTGTGTATACTAGGCATGACACCCTAATGCTGTCATCCATGTGTAAAAAACAGAAAATGAGGGAAGGAAAAAGCAAAGAAAAGAGGAAAGTAAAATAGACATTAGAAAAAAGAAAAACAGGAGAAAAGAAAGAATACGAAAGAGGAAAAAAGAGGAGAAAAAGGGGGTAAAAAAATGGCAAGGTAAGAAGAAGTGTGGAGAACAGCAGTCTCCCAGGAGAAGCAGTCTGAATGCACACACAGGAGACATGTCACTACGTGTTCCTTTCAGATGCCATACTCTAGCAATGATTTACTGTCTACGTAGATGTGGGTTTTAATACTGAACATTCCCCTGTAATTTTTTTTTTATTAAAGAAAAAAAAGAAAAAGGAAAAGGAAAAAAGAAAAAAAAAGGAAAAAAAGAAAAAAAAGAAAAAAGAAAAAAGAAAAAAAAGAAAAAAGAAAAAAGAAAAAAA
>KL280324.1:28107-57649 GCA_000699545.1 Podiceps cristatus | reverse complement strand
AGCTGGCTCCTCCCTTTCTAACGCTTTTTTAAGCTTTTTTTTTTTTTTTTTTTTTTGTGCAGCTGCAGTCTTTTTGGGTGAATCTTGGACCACGTGCACCCTTAATAGGACCTGTCTCCTTCCTCTTGGGGTTGATGTTCAAACCAGCAGTAATAGCCTTGTGGCCCTTACAAAGAGAGGAACTGAAAAGTTATGGTGGTAAATACCAAGAGAGAAAATGGAACTGTTCTGCGTTAGTAGGCTGAAGTCTGCTGGGCCCAAAAGGGGAGGGTTTTAGGAGTGGAAGTGAGTGCACCTATTGCTACTTAATGTTTTTGATAAGGATTAGGGGTTGAAGCAGCAAATATGAATTGCAAATGTGCTGATACCTGAAGAGGAGGGAAGTACTGCATTGCCCATTTTTTTTTTTTTTTTCTTTCTTTCTGCAGTCTGACCTTTTTGCTTTTGTAAGACCTTTAGGAAATAGGAAGAGGCAGGACAATGGCTATGTTTATGGGCTCTGGATGTGTCATGTGTTGTGCCTTTCTGACTTTAGAAGAGCAGCTCCTAGTCTGCTGCCTGGACATCTTTACAGGGAGAGCCGGTATTGATACCCGAGAGAGCTCTGAACCCAGAGGGTGAAGTCTCTTCTGGCTTGGTCGAAGGTGCCAGCTAAATGTCATTACAAATAAGTTCATTTTGATAGAATATGTGAATCAACTTTGGTAGCTTCTGTCAGCAGAGCTGGCTAAATATATCGGAGAGGAAATGTCTGTTCTCTCAATTCCTTCTCGATTGATCCTTAACCCTTAATTTACAGCACTCTCACCAAAGTGGGAGTCAGTATGGACCCAAAGAAGGAAACTGAGAAGAAATTGCCCATGAAGTCAATGGAAAACAAGAACAAATTCTCTCAGGCAAAGCTGTTGGCAGGAGCTGTGAAACACAGAAGGTTAGTTTCACACCTCTATAAATTCATGAGGAACGGAACCCAGTTAGCAGTGTAAAGGGAAGCAGGCCAAAACTGCCTCCAGAGAGTGAGGTGTGAACCTTAGCCCTAAAGGAAAAATGGGGGGAGGTATAAAAAAAGACCACTCTTGTTTCTATAGGCTCTCACAGACTGTGGGAAAAACAGAAAGCGATTCAAATAGATAAGCATGTGTAAAGCAAGTGGGTAGACTCTTCATTCTAGACTGCCAGGCTTGGGCAATCCTGCATGGGGATCTAGAGGGAATCTGTTTTGTATCTCTGTTTCTAGGTATCAGTGTCACCTCATGTAATTTCATTCAGGTTTGAATGATTCATCAGCTGATTTTATCTGAGTCTAAAATGGATTGTTTTGCTGCTGGGGGCAGAATGGGGGAGACGGAGGTTACAAGAGAAGAGGTTTGTGTACCAATTTGATCCTGAGGGCATTAGGCATTGGGAACTTCCCTTGTTTCTTGCTGATTTGCACTGATACATCAACAACCTTTCCATCCCAGAGAGATGGCAGCTAGGTTTTTGATCTGCTTGCTGGTTTGACCTTGGCCTGCAGATGCAGCTGCTGGTGTGCTACAGGTTATGGAGAAACTGGGCATGTGGGACCAGACCTATTTCCCACAAATGAGTTGTCTAATACTTAAGATGATTACTGGCAGCTTGAAATTCAGTCAGTGATTTTGAATCTGTCCCAGAGAATGAGAGATTATTTTAAAAGCTTCTCTTGTAGGGTGATGTTTATCTCCCAGTACAGCAATAACTGCATGTCTGAAAACTGAAGTAAGCATTTCCACCACATAATGTGGAGGGATTGGGTAGTTGTCTGGCTTTTTGGAAAGCAGAGAGGTCAAAACCCTGGATTGATAACAAGCAGGCAACAATGTTGTTTGTGTTGGTTTTGGGTTTCTTTTCATCTTGTAACTACTCGTACTTAACCCAGTAGGAAGGAGCTGGCTTGTATTTAATGGCACAGCTAAACTCTGCAGATGGCATCTCTTTGAAGAGAGCATCTTAACTGATATGTCAGTGCCATCACAGACTTACTTTGCAGACTTCTATTTTTACCATCTTATCTTGTATTGCAAACTGGCCAAAACCAAGTGTAGCGTGAGCTCAACATCTGCTCTCTGAGCTTTGCTGTTTCCTGTAGAGAATGTATTACTATTAAAACCTCCCTGTACAGAATAACCTTTCATCCAACTGCATGTTCTGACAGGGACAGAAACAAGTTAATGCATAATAATGCTCGTGCTTCATCACTTTAGTTCGTCACAGCTGGGAAGCTTTTGTTTATGTGGATGGTTTGGGGTTGGAAACATGCAGGAGGGGGAAAAAGAAACTGAGCAGTGATAAGGAAGAGCTACAGAAGCTCGAAAGAGTCAGAAGTCCCAAGTACCACTCCTTTTGCCCAACACTGCTTTGGACTGCGTGGTAATTAAGTGGTTGCTTAAGAGGAACAAGACACTTTTTTTTTTTTTTTTTTTTTTTCTACAGTTCAGATGGTGGTAACAGTGTGAAGAGATTGAAACTAGATGCTGATCATGATGAAAAGAATCAAGGTATGTCCTGATTTCTGCATGTGGGAAGCTGCCTATCTCTCACCTGAACAGCAACTGACTTGGTGTTAAATCCGAGAGAGGATTTGCTTTTCTGCTCCTTCATTATGCGAGACAGTGCAGGCTGCAGTTGGCATGTTCTCTCTCAAAGCAGTAGAAATGGTAACTATAGGTGCTGACAGCCTGCATAGAAAATAGGGCTAGGGGGAACCTTTACAGGTCATCACTCTGACCCCTGCCTAAACCATTCCTGACAGGTGTTTGTCTAAGCTGCTCTTAAATCTCCGCAGATTTGAGATTGTGCACCTCAGGCAGAATTTTTATTAAAATGAAATGCTTAACTGATTTTACCCTTAAAAAATTTTACCTGATAACTAATAGGCATCTCCATAGCTGCATTTGGAGCCTAGTGCTTTCCTGTCAACAGGAGACCTGGAGAACATATCACCCCTTTCCTTTTCGCAGCAGCATTTGATGTATTTGTACACTTCCACCTTTAGCTTTTCATGCTACTAAGTCATCTTGTCCATCCTGAAACCAATTTGTTTCAGAAAATTATGGGGAAATAGAAGAAAAATGAAATTGTGTTTCAGCCTCAGCTGTCAGGGCTGCAGCTGACTTGCTGTCAAGGTACTCTGACACAAACAGGGTGAGCTACTGTTGTGTAATGACAGCCCAAGGCACTTCCTGAATCTACTTCTGTTCCATAAACTTTCAGAACACTGGAAATAATTAATTAGCCGTGGAAGATGGGAGACATTGACTAACAGAGCGATGGAATAAAACTTTTCCCCAACCATGCTGTTATATTACAAAAAAATATTCAATTGCACAAAGCAGAGCTATTTATTCTTATTTAGTGGGTTTGGTATTTGACAAGCATCAAACTGACAACTTCAGAATAAAAATCTGTAATGGCAGCTTAGAGCTGGGCTTAAACTAGTGATGAGGAAAAAAAAAAATCCCCTGAGGTAGCAAGTCCTTCCTGTCAGAATAGCTTTATTGCAGCATAAAACCACCTATAAAAAAAACCCTTTAATTAAATCCTGCAGTCATCCATCGCTGATGTGGTAATAGCTGGTAAACGAAGTGCAGCGGTTCCTGGGCTGATGCAGAGCCATGTCATGCACCCTCGGTTTTGACTGAGGTACCTCTCTTTCAGAAAAACCATCCTGTGTTCCCTTGGGGAGCAGCTCCATGGGAGGCTCTGCAGTCCACTGTCCCTCAGCAGCCGTGTGCATTGGGATCCTGCCTGGGCTGGGCGCCTACTCGGGGAGCAGCGATTCGGAGTCTAGCTCGGATAGCGAAGGCACTATTAATTCCACTGGAAAGATTGTCTCTTCTGTCTTCCGTAGCAACAGTTTCTTTGATGGTCCATAACAAAATCCCTCTGTGTGTAGTGTAGTGCAGAGTATCTTTCAAAGCCCTGATGGATGCTTGATGCATCCTTCTGCCCCAAATATAATCCTTCTTGCTAACCTCTCAAGTCTAATACACTCAGATACTCCAAAAATACTTCATTATATGTTGTTCCCCCCTCCCCCCTTTCCATTTCTGGGGTGCATACTGAACCTGGAAGAAAGGCTGCCATCCTAAACCAGAAGGCACATCTAGTAATGTAATGAAGGTCTTGAGGGTAGGGAGGAGAGAGCTTTATCTTTTAAAATTCTTGCGGAAAGAAAGAATTCTGGTGAGCTAAGAAATTTATACAAGACTAACAGGCAAAAAATACTTACTTGAAGCAGTGAAGTCTTGTACAAACAGCCATGTGTTCTGTTTTAAAATGTCATTTTTATTCTGTATTTGAGAAATGGGGGCAGAACAAAAATCAAGCAGATGGTGAAGTGTAGATTGCCATGACACTGTAAAGAAGTTTGTGTTACATGATTAAAGACGTTCTGAATGCAATTTTTTTATCTCAACTTGTGCCATTCATAATTGTTTCTGTTCCATTAAGCAATTTTTGCTTTACCCAACCCAGCCCCTTCCTTAGACGGCCACCCATAAGTGCAATCCAGCCTTCTACAAATGCAGAGGTGCTGATAAAAAAAACTCTCATTCTGAGTGAGTTCAGGGGAGCGGCAGTTGGCTGTTCTTCTCAGAGGCCGTTGCTCCTGCACCAGCACTTGACAGGTCATTCGGCTTTTCTGCAGCAGTGTCCTGAAGAGCATGAATCCAGAGTGGGTGGGATGCTCCGAGTCAGCCAGACCTTTTGTACAGAAGCTGGACAACTCCACCATTCTCTGCAGCACTTTTTGAGTTGCATTGGATTTAAGAAACCTTATGTGGGTGTGTTTATGGGTGGTGTGGATGAGGGAGCCAGACAGGAGCAAGAAGTTGGCTGTGAAAGCTGAGGGCCTGTCCTTCTCATCTGTGTGCAGACAGTGCTGATGGGAGGTCAGTGGGTTGGAACAGCTCAGCTGTGGAAGGGGGTGGAAGTGTCTTTGTGACGGCCTCCCTCACAGCAGTCCTGCTCTGCGTACTGCACTCCAAAGCGTACGAGCTTCAGAGGAAACAGCTGATCTGTGTGTACCAAAGGGCAGTTACCTGAACGTGATGCTAAGTAACTTGTAAGACAGCGGCCCGGATAAAAGCAGTGAAACCTGAAGGCCTTGCGTGGGATTTGTGCCTTAGCTTGAGTGTTGAACTTTCTCAAAGGAAACAAGGAGACTCAGCTCGCGCTGGAGCTGTCCTGAGCCAAGTACCCCTTTGGTTTGCAAAACCCTGTTCCACACTCAGATCCTTATAAACACACCAGTTCCTCACCTGTTCTGGGCTGCCTGGTGCCTCTTGTGTTGGTTCCAGAGTTGCTCCTGCCTTTTCTCTAGCTACTGTCATTCTGGCGCTTTCAGGTGGAAAATAGCTAGATCTCTTGCTGCCTCCCAAATGCTTTGCTTTTGATGGCTTTCATTGTACATAGCTACAGAGTGAAAGGGAAGTGGTGCACAAAAAAATGCCTGTTTTTCTTGAAAGTTGCATTTGCAAGAGCCTTGAACAGTTGAAGTGAGAGATGTAGGTGTCCTTCCCTGACATTAAGCTAGATCAGTAACCTCTCTCTCAAGTCAGAACGGCCTAGCCCAGCTCTGAGCACACTGGGGCCATTTTCCCGAGTGGTATTTTGCACAACTGCAGTCAAAATGGCTGATTTAGAGGGAAGTTTGTGGTGGGATGTGGCAGCTAGTTCCATGCAGCTGTGGTGGTGCAGAGGGGCTGCAGGTGAGATGAGGGGGGGTGATGGGTGATGGTGGTTATGCTGGACCAGGCAAGGCCTGGAGGAGACGTAATTTGGTAAAAGCCAGGTGTGAGAGCAGCCTAATTTCCTCTTGTTCCCAGAAGAGCAGGAATAGGGCACTTGGGGAACGTCTTAGGCTCCCGGAAGCCTTTGGGTCTAAGTCACCTCTGCTGTTCTCATGGCTGGGCCCGTGTAAACAGACTGCAGAGCTGTCCCAGCTAGTCACTCCATCCGTTGGTCCCATTTACCTTCTTGCAATCAAAAGTCACCTGACATTAAAAGACTTCAGGGTGCTGGGAGACATGCTGGGATGTGAAGAGCGGAAGGGATGGAGGATCAATCAGACCTTCTGGAAATGGCAGCTGTGGCAGTAACCTTGCCCAGGGACTGACATGCTGGAGAAGAACAGCTGGCTCCAGCAACTGTCATTTAGTGGTGGATTTAGATAGTTTTTGTTGTTTGGGGGTTTTTTTTATGGTTTTGGGTTTTTTTTTCCCCTTCTTTTTGAAAGACTATTCTCTCTTTGCCATGACTGCATAGTGTGTGCTTCATCCCCTCCCCAGGGATAGCTTCATAAACGGCTTGTTGTCTGTGCTAGCTGTTAAAGTTTCAGAGAGGTGCTAAGAAAAAATGACAAACCCCCACAAACACTCTACTGGCAACAGAGCTTACTAGCTAGTGCAGCTGCATGTGAGGTTTTCTTATGGAAAGAAAAAAAAATAGCAACTTTTCCAGAGCCACAGGCTTTGATCGGGAAGCTGAGCTGTACACAGCGTTATTTTTAACGCTGCTTCTGCGTTTGGAAAAGGGGGTGTTGGTTAGGGTTTTTTCCCTTCCAGGAGGCTATGCAAGGCAAACATTTCCTGGAGCGGTCCCATTGCTCCTGAGGGATGTGGCCTCACCCAGTGCTGCGCTCGGAGCTGACTCGGGGCCTCGCTGTCAGCCTTGGGTCCATGCTTTGGCTGAGCTGTGGGTCTGCATGGGGCGGCCTGCATTCTAGTGACTCGGTGGCGGCAGTGGCACCCACCCACTCGCTAGTGGTGGTCGGTGGCAATGAGCCTGGCCTGTAGCACATGTGCGTGCAAATTGGCTGCAGGCTTTACATAGGAACACCAGCCTCCCACTGCAAGTGCTTTTGCTGATGAGGAGTAGAGAAGTCAAGTCTACTTGAGTTTGGAGTAAGGCTGAATGGCTGGTGATCACTGCTGTATATTTGAGCTTCTACCTGCCAACTTCAAAAGGCCTTAATCTAGTTAGTAGCAGAAGAAAGCAGCAATTAGCGCTGAAGATAGCGCCATGCTGGTGAGCAGCTCAAAGGAGCTGCTGGAGAGCAGGATTTCATCACCCAGCCCATCTTCTCACTGGCAGCACAGAGCTTTTGTTACTCAGCCTTGGAAAAATTTCCTTGAGATGAAGAACAACAAACCCTGAAACTCCCTTGGCCGGTTTGTTGTGGGTTCGCTGTTGTTTTCCCAAGCATGTGCATGTGTTCACACCAGCCCCTGCCCTTGGCTGAGGTGGGCGACAGCAGCTGACGGGGGGTGAGGGGCTGCTGCCCTCCCCAGGGCACCCACCTCCACCTTCAGGAGCTCTCCCCTCCAGCACGCTCCACGAACAGTGGGGTCTGATCCCGGGGCATGGCGAGCGGCAGGGACACTCAAACACCCAGCACTGCTGTCCACAAAAGGTGCTCCCAGCCCTTCCCAGGGCCAGACCAGCTAGGAGACCCTGGTTTTAAATGTCCAAGTTTCTTTATTAACCTGAGTATAACAAATATAACATGTACACTGTATAAAAATGAACATAGAGCATGACAGATGTACAGGTACCACACAGATACATGAACTATACAATGACCAGTTCATCAAACGGTAATAATATTTTAAGCATTTCATTGCTTGGAAAAAGCAAGTTTTGATTGTAAAAATTGTATCCTGTTCCACTGAAATTATACAAAGTACATTCAATACTGAAAAGTAACTCGACAGAGCAGGACCAGGGCATGGCCTGGCCACTTAGTGTTACCTCAGGCTGGGACTGTACAAAATGAATCCAGATGCTTCTCTAGGATGAGTTTTAAGAACTTGGCAGTTAAATTAAGTACAAAGTGTTTCGGGGAGGGTATTTTCTTAAAAGCATGTGGAACATGCGCTTTTGGTAGGACCAACAGGCTTCAGCAACATGCAGAGGGCGTAGCCTTGGCACGTCTCTACGCGGGCTCTGAGTTGATGGGTGGCAGGTTTTGGTGCTTGAAGTACTGCACAACTTGCTGGGGCAGCTCTGCCAGCACAGCTTTGGCCAGGGTCTCCTTGGGGGCCTGCAGGTGAAAGGGAACAGGCATAACAATGGCTGAGCAAAGGTGCCTGCGCTGTCCCTAACTTTGGGCCGTGGCATTTCATTTAATCCCCCCTAGGGTGGGAGCCAGCATTTTGTACACATGGGATTATGATATTCCATACTACGCCTACCTCACTGGTAGGGAGGAATAAAACATCCTCAGTAGGTTAGAAAAAACAGGTATTGAGTAACAGCAGGTGACATGGAAGTACACTGATTAGTTGCAAAAAGAAGGAAGATAAGCACACGCCAATTTTCTGCAGCCTCTGGCAATCCTGTGCTGGCACCAGCGTCTGACCCAGGGCTGACTCCTGGCCAATCGAGATAGGCAGAGAACTGCGTCTAATTTTGTTGTCTTTTGTTGTCTTTTTTTTTTCTTTTTTTGTCTTTTTTTTCTTCCTTCATCAACTATTTCCCAACACTTACTGGTGGGCTGGGCAGCAGGCAGCCATGCCTCAGAGAGGACACGTGTGGGGCCATTACCCCCTTTCTACAGGGCTGGGCAATTCAGTGTTAAGCCCTCAGCCTGTGACACATTATGGGTGCTGGATGAGGCCCAAGTGGGAGACACTGGCATGGGGCGATGGCAAGCGATGCAAGCCCAGTACCATCCCAGCTCGCTACCGTGACTCTGCTGCAATTAAGTGTTTTTTTGATGAGGGGTGGCAGAGACAGAGGGAAGCTCAGGTGCAGCACTACGGACGTGCAGAGCACTGTTGCTGCTGCCTTCCCCTACCTGAGGCGCTGATTTATGCAGTCTGTGCCAGAGCATCACCGAGGGATGTGGAGTTAAGGGCCAGGGCAAGGCAGGCGGGGGCCAGCCCGCCTTTGCCTCTATCTGCCTCTACTGGGGTTGCTCCGGGGATGTTTCCAGGCCTGAGACCCCATTTCTGCCTGCGGTCCCCTCCCCACGGCCCACACTCACGTTGCGGAAATCCCGGAAGGGCACGAACTGGACGATGTCGCGCACAGCCTCCTCGCCAGTGTAGGAGCGCAGCACCCGGCTGTCCCCATCCAGGAACTCCATGGCAGCAAAGTCAGCATTGCCCACCCCCACGATGATGATGGACATGGGCAGCTTGGAGGCCTGCACCACAGCATGCCTTGTCTCATCCATGTCGCTGATCACCCCGTCTGTGATGATGAGGAGGATGAAGTATTGCTGTAGAGTAGAGACCAGCGGGTCAGACCAGGGGGATGCTGGGGCACCCTCACACTGCAGCCAGAGCCCACAGGGTGCAAGCGGATGGGATGCTCCGCATGTCAGGGTGAAGGCAGGTTCCCCCGGGGATTTGGGAGCGTGAGGTTCACCGGTTCCCAGGATACATGGCATCACCCCCTTTAGCAGCACCCAGAAACTTCAGGTGCTCCCATTCCCCCTGGTTTTTGAAAGATCTTAACCAAACAACAAACCAGCTCCCACCCCAAAATATTTTGCTGATTTACTGATTTACTTTACTAAATGATGGGGAAAAAAGGAAAAAAAAACCAACAACCTGCGCAGAGCTTCTGTGTCATGGCCGGGAGGAGTTTGGGGCTGGGGTGTGAGCCCAGCTGTGAGGTGGAATCTCCCATGCCTGCACACAGCGGGCACATTTCAGGGCGGTCCCCATCGACACATCCCTGTGCCGATGGGGAGCATCTCCCGCATCCCAGCACCAGGCTGCAGGGCCCCTCCCATGCTCGAGGCTTGTCTGTCTCCCATACAAAGCTCTGGGTCTTGGAGGCACCAGGGGGGATGCAGAAGGTACCAGCAAGCTGGGGGGATGCCAGAGCAGCGACGTTGGTAGCCACTTCCCCTCCCGTGGGGAAGGGAGGGGGACAGGGCTGGTCCTCCAGAGCTGGGGGAGGACAGATAGACAGACAAACAAGCTGTTCTGCTGGGCTCAGCAAACCTGGGGCATGTGGACCCCCGAAAAGTCCATCTCCTCCGCCTCCAGGGAAAGTAATGGTTCAATTTTGGCACATTACACAGCTTGCGTGTGCTAGAGCAATGACGAGAACAAGTACTTAAGTGCATTAAAGCCCTTTGTTTCTCTCCTCATTCTTTCCATTTCCTCTGAAAACCGCCAGCACAGCCGTCCTGGAAAAGCAAGAGAGGGAACGCAGCCCCAAGCCCATTTTCTTGGTCTTCTTCCAGCCCACATCTCCTGAAACCTTCCCTAAGCGTCGTCCTCCCTCGACACTCCCCAGAGCTAAACTCCAAGTACAAACAAGGCTGGGTCAGGCTTAAACACAACCCAAGGGCACAGTGAGGAGGTTTTCCCAAGCCAAGGCAGGCAGCAGCCCCTTCCTGACCCTGACTCCTTTTGATGCATTAGCCCTGCCTGCAGAGCACTGCCCAGGGTTTAGGTCTTCCCTAAATCTGAACTCAGAATCAACCATGGGAAGACCTAGGTCTGAAGAGCAGGACCCAACATCCAAGTCTGAACTCCAGAAGTCCCACATGCTCCAGCACTGGTCATCTCTGGAAGCAGGACAAGTGACTGGGGCCCAACCCTGTCTGGGAACCAGTACAGGAGGATAAGTAAAACGTTGAGGAGAGCAGATAATAATGGGAATTACTTTAAGCTGATCCCCCCTTCCTCCCCTGGCCTCTGTGCAGGGGTGCCAGCGGCACCTCCAGGCTCCAGCTGCGGCACCGGACCGGAGCTGCCAGGCAGGCTGGTCCCATGGCCAGATCCTCCCAGGCTGGGGTCCCCATTGGCACACCAACCCAGCAGCACCTTTCCCATTTCTCCTCTTTTTGTTGCTAAAATGGCTGATTGCTGAATCCACTGAGGGCTTTGGGGATGATTCCTGATCATTTGCTAACGATATCAGCAATTAGGCTCACGCGCGTGAGCAGTACTTGAAGGGATTAGGCAGCATTAAGCAGCATGTGGTAAGAAAAGGGGAGGTTTGGATGCAGGGACCCTGCTGGAAAGGTGTGTTTTAATTCCCCAAAGTTTATTAATCCTTCCCTGAGAGTCAAATCGTGTGTAATCCCTTTGTCTCTCCCCCCCATCCCAACACGTTTTAGTCCTCCCATCCCTTAAGAGCTGACAGCTCCGGTGTTTGTGATTCGCGTTGCCATGGAAAACCTACAAGTTGTTTTTTTTTGTTTTATTTGAAATGTTGGGAGCTAGCAAGAGCGGGAGGAAGAGGAAGGCAGGTCCAGGCAGCCACTGAAGCCAGCAGCATGAGGGGTGGCTTTGCTGCACGCATTGAAGATGGGATGGAAGAGGAGAAGACCCCGGGGGAGCAAGATCCCTCATCAATAACACTTTGAGCTTCCAAAAAAAAAAAAAAAACCAACAAAACGGAGCCAACCCAGGCTTGCCTCTGATGGCACTGTTAGTGCCCATTATTTAAAATCTCCCCTGATTAAACTATTAGTGCCAACGGAGGGTGCAATTTGCATACGATTAGTGCCTCTGCTCAGCACAGAGCCTGTGGGCTTCTCCCTCCCCCATCAATGCGGAGAGAGAAAACGAAGGAGAAGAGAGAGAAATCCAGGAGCAACCTGGATTTGTGCTGAATTAAACCAAATTCAGTATTTCCTTGTGCCCAAAGCTGGGAAGAGAAACAGTGCTTAAGGCAAGACTGGAAAAGGTCCCCTTGGGGAGGAGGTTTCAGGTGTGATCCAGCTCTGCTCCAGGCAGGAATCAGGGAAGCTTTTACCCCAAGGCAGTTCCTGCCACATATGTGCTGATGCCCAAGCATCAGCATCCTCTCCTTCTGCTGTTTGCAAGGCTGGATGTGCACCTCCAGATCTGCCTGGGAGATCTTCATGGAGGGAGATGCTTCCTCCAGCTGTTTGTTGTGTGTTGAAGGGAAATAAACCAAAGGTTTTAAGTCACAATCAACCTCTTCCCTGTTGCTCACGTTTCCCACCTGCACTACGGCAGCAGCATCCCTGTCCTAGTGCTCCCCAGGACCCAGGACCATCCGGCCTGTTCTGCCCCAGGACAGTCCTGCAGCACGCTGGAGCAGGAGGCTGTTTTGAAAGCAGGAACTGCGTTCTTCATTCCCCGCTTATCTGTAAGGACAGAGGTTGCCTCCTCAGCCCAAAGCCCCTTGGAGCTCAGCAGAATGGTTTTTTTAGGAAAAAAAATAGGAAAGAATGAAGTCATCCTTTTCTGACTCCTGCCAGCTGCTGCCCAGCACGTGTCAGGGACTCCTGAGCCCGAGCTCACGCTGGTGCGGTGGTGAACAGCCCCAAAGGACAGTTCTGCCACGAGCACACCCCTCCCCTTTCCAGATCTTCACAGTCCTCACCCCCAGGCACCATCCCAGGGTGGTCTCAGCTCCCTGACCCCACCCTGCACTGGCCTGTTGGATACCTGTCACTCGGCCATTCCTGGGGGGCCTCATAGGCCTCCCCCATAAGAATTAGGGAGAAATCAATCATTTTTTCACCAGTCACGATTTTTTGCACCTCTGATATTCCCAGTTGAGTTCCCAGGCCAGAAGGTCCCAGCCTTATTGCCTTTCATAGGGGAGCTGAGTGACTTGGCTGACTCTCTCGCTACTGTTCCCAGGGCTGTTTGATCCTCTTTGAAATAAGGGGACCAACATTTAAGACAGTGCTCAAGACATTTGTATAAATCCAAGGAATGCCCACCTCATGGCATCTCACACCCTCATCTCAATTCTCTCCCCACTAATTTCTGATTTTCCACAGCTGCAGTTTTGTTGACTGTTGTCAAGTTTTTGAGTTATTTTTTTCCTCCTAAGAAGCATCTGCAATGACTTTACATTCTCCATCTGAAGTGATGACAGCCAACTGAGAGCCCACAGCTGCAGGGACCCCAGGGATGGTCCTGGTGGGAGGACTCTGCCTCCCCGCCCACAGCGAAGGGAAAGACACAAAACCAAGCTCGGGCTTTGCCTTCCCCTGCCCAAAGTCATCGGGATTGTCATCGCATCATGGGATCTTATGGACTTACGGATGCAGCCTCCTGTTGGGTGGCCTGTGCCGCAAAGCGGGCCACATGGTTGATGATGGGGGAGAAGTTGGTGGGTCCGTAGAAGCGGATGTGGGGTAGGCAGGCTGAGTACGCTTGGACAATGCCCTCCACACCTTGAGGGAAAGCAGAGAAGCCAGGCATTACAATGCGCCACAGCCCAGGCCCACCACAAGTCCAATTAAGCATCATGAGCTGATGCTGCCATGGGAGCTGAAGTTAGACATACTTTTTTTTCCCCCCAAACTCATCCAGCTGTACAAGTTTCATCCACCTCAACTCAAATTTTCTGAAACCAGGGCTTTGCTTTTAGTTACTTTGTAGTGGATGCTCAGATCTTTGAGGTAAGAGAGCCCTCGTAGTGCCCACTGTCAAAGAAAGGTTTCCTTGCGTTTCTTCAGAAATCTCAGAATCAACCAAAGAGGAAGAACAAAAAGAAAAGCAGCTCCTGATCTCTGAACATATAATCAAAAACCAGACAGACACGGAACAGAGGGAGCAGAGAGAAGCAAAACAACCCCAGAAGCACCCTCAGAGCTCCCAAACTGTGTTTGGGACCCACAGGTCATCGGAGACCCTTCTGCTTCTGCCAGACCAGACCAGCGTAAATGGATGCTCTCCCGAAAGGATGTGTGGGTGTGGAATTCAAAAATGACCAATTCCCCAATTAATCAGCTGATAGTCCATTCTTTGGGAAGGAATTGTCACTGCTAAGGGTTGCAGGACAGTGGCTTTTGCACCCTGCAATAAATCAGGTTCAGAGAATGCTGTTCAGCTACCGGAGAGGAATTGAATGCAGCAAAGGCAGCAGAAAAGTGGATGTTCACAGCAAGCTTTCATGAACCAGCAAGCGAGGTTTGGAAGCTGCCTGAGCCCCTGTTTTGCTGGGGTAAAGCAGAGGTCAAACCAGACGATGTCTGCAGCCCCTTACCAATTATGATTTGAGTAGTTCTTCCAACTGTGATCAGCTAAATGAAGCATTAAGTCTGAATTCCCCATCTGCTAGACAGGCTCAGTGTTTCTTGCAGACTTGCTGGAGGAGCAGACGGCTGGTAGGACAGACCAGACATCAGCGCAAAGGCAGATTTTACACTGTCTGAATCCAGTTGTGTTTTACCCCGGGCTTTGCTACACACCCCCAAATTTTCTCTGCTTTCCTCTGAGTGCACCCTTTGCACTTGCTCTGCTTCAGTTAAGGTCTGTCTCTGAGCAGACCTTGAAAAAGTCCCAAGATGAGTTACTGGAGAAATGCAGAGGAAAGGACAGAAGACACTGAAAGCATCTAAGGAGTCTTAAAGACCTGGTAGATGCTTACCTGAACAGAATGGGTTTGTGGGATTGAAGTTAATGGCAAACTCGTGGGATACCTGTGGAGAAGAAAAGACCCAAATTAAAAGGGAGGAATGGATGTTCACTATCAGCTTAGCTGATGGCGCAAGGCTGGTTTGGGTCTGAGGCTCCCCAGGGGCAGGACCCAGTGGCCACAGACATCATGGTCCATCCTGCTGGGTCAGCAACACTTCCCAGCCCTCTGCTACCTGAACAGCAAGGAACAGCAAATTCAAATGTGGTCAGGGTTGAGCAGCGTTTGAGGATGGACAGGTTCCTCTGGCCTTTCATCCCCCAACATGGAGCCACCTGAAATTCTCACATCACACATTCTTCTACAGCTATCAAAGCAGGTTTGTCCACATGGCTTGCCACTGGCTGCCCAGAGGGAAAGCATGCAGAAGGGATGCTCTCAACCAGCTGGGCCGTCTCACCGGTCACTAGGAGAAATGACTTCATCCTGTTGTGGGTTATAAAGGGAGAAAACTCAATTGACATCACAGGGAGCCCCAATTCCGGCAGCATCCCGCCTCCCTGTCTCCCCGCGAGTGGCACAGTGCAGCAGAAGGGAGGCATGCACAGAGCAAGCTGGGTTAAAGTCCCAATCTGGCACGTCAGCTACTATGCCAAAGCCTGCAGATGATTAGCTTCATCATCTGGGTCATCATGAGGGTGACAGAGCACCAGCACAGGCTGCCCAGAGAGGTGTGGAGTCTCCTCTGGAGATTTTCAAACCCACTTGGACGCATTCCTGTGCAGCCTGCTCTGGGTGACCCTGCTCTAGCAGGGGACTGGACTAGGTGATCTCCAGAGGTCCCTTCCAGCCCCCGCCATGCTGTGATTCTGTGAAGGACAACACAGGAGAGGTGACATGAATGTTTGGGCATGGCAGACAGCAAGTCTCAGCATGGTCTGGGCTGGTTTTCATTGACCATGAAACCATCCCTCCTCAAAAGCAGGTGCAAGATCCTTCAGGTTTTCCACCACATCCTCCCAAGCTGAAGGAGATGGTCCCACAAAGAGGTCCTGTAGGACACTGGCAACACAAGATAGCCCTGCACACCCCTGTCCCCGGCTTGTTGCACTTGCCCAGCCAGAGAAATCAAACAGCAGTGCTGACGGCGAATCACAAAACCTTCCTCATCCACTTCCACAGGAAGACCCTGCAGGCAGAAGCCACAGACCGTTGGGTAACTGTTGCTCTGGACCTATATCTGCCAGCAAAGGCAGGGCAGCTCAACGGCCTGGGTGCAAGAGGGGGTCAGGACTCCTGGCCTCCAGCATGAACCTTGCCAGTGTTGACGTGGTCAACAGCATACTTGGGGAACAACTATCAGATCTGGGGGCTCAGAAATTCCTTGCTCTGCTACCTCAATTTAGGCACCTTAAGAAGCAAACAGACTCCCGGGAGCACCAAGGACACGCGACTGCCACTTCCAGTATCCCTTAAGGTTAAAGGAGGTGATTTGGGCCTGCAGGCTCTAGGGCTCTAAACCAAAAAGCTCCCACTCTGTGCCAGAGCTACAAAACAATATTTTCTCCCTCTCAGAAGGGTGGTGGTTTGCTGAGCTTCTCAGACAGGGGATCGCTTCAGGACATGCGTATTCATAACGCTGGCAACACAACTGTCCTCTAAAGCACCGTGTGAAGCACAAGTCCTCCTGAGACTGCAGAAGCTACACGCATCTGATTCAGACTTTCCAATTATACTGGGCATTGTGTCGAAAGCAGCAGAAACTATTTTTGCAAGAGGCTGTGGGGTGGGAAATAGCAACCAAATAAAAGTAGGTCAACCAAAAGTCCTCCCCGTGCTGCAAAGCTGACAAGCTGTCAGACCGGCGAACGTCAACAGCTTGCTTGGGTGTCTCCATGCCTGTTGAGCACAACCAGTAATGCTCCCAGCCACCAGTAACCCCAAGGTTAGAGACATAGTCCGAAATGCATGACTGTGTTTTGCATACACCCTTTCTTGTAGAAGCCTCAATTTTGGGCAATATATCCAAATTTATATTTCTTGGTTTTCAATTGTAAAAGGCTTACTCTTTTTTTCTTTAGAAGATGTTAAAAATTCTGCCATACAAGTATTTATAGACAAGGCAAGCAAAAATACTTCCATGTTTTGTGCTGCAAAAAAGGGGTTTCTCTTTCTTTTAAGCAGCAACAAAATGGTTTGGAGCTGTGTTTCTCACCCCCTGCATGGTAGAAGTGTTGCAAAACCTCCTCTGGAGTTTCTACAGATTACATGTATCTCTCTCTGCTAGAAAATTCAACAGGTGGGCTTCAAAATAACAACAACAACAACAAAAAAAAAGGATTTCATTCCCTATTCAGCTTGTACTTTGAAAAACGGTTTCTGTGGAGTTCAATTAAATGTATGTGGAGCACCTACAGGTATGACATTCACTGGTAACCTACAGGGAGACTCTTTCAAACACCCTGAAGGGTAAAACATTCATCTGCAGCCAGGCTGTGTCCTCTTCCAGTCCTGGAAGGGGATGGCTGTAGCTCCAGCTTTTCCAATCAGGAATTACGGATGTGCCTTGGAGATGCGCAGCTGGAGCACCGACCCCAGTGATCCCACCCCGCCATGACTCAGTTTCCCTATAGATGAAAAAAAGGGCAAATGGAGGGAAAGCTTTGGCGGGTGGCAAAGTCACCAGCTTCGTCTGGAGAGGCTGAGCTTTGCGGGCACAAAGACATGTCCTTTGGCCAACCCCATCAGACTAGACATAAGGAAGAATTTTTTTACATGGTGAGGTGCTGGCACAGGTTGCCCAGAGAGGTGGTAGATGCCCCATCCCAGAAACATTCCAGGTCAGGCTGGACCAGCCTCTGAGTGACCTGATCTGAAGATGCTCCTGCTCATGGCAGCGGCATTGGACTAGATGGGCTTTAGAGGTCCCTTCCAACCCAAACCATTCTGTGATTCTGCCTCCCAACAGGGTGACCAGGGGGGCTCCAACATTCAGCATCACCCTCTTTGCTGCCGCCCTGCATTTGCTTATCCCCCAGAAACTGCAACTCATCTGCTTCCCTCTCCTGTTCCCTACTGGGAAACCACTCGAGGCTCTGTACAGAGCTGTTACATGGCAAGATGTTCTTTGACATTTCCAATGAGACTTTTGTGTGCAAAACATCTCTCTCCGATGGGCGCCTGGGAAGCCCTGGGGGAGCCATGGCAACGGGAGCACAAAGCGCCATTTATACAACTCTTATCTCTTAACAATCTTCCCCATTTTCGCTCTGGACTGTGGGTACAACAGCCACCCTTTGTCATGTTCCCCAGGGAGTACCATCAGCTGTTGGCCATGCTGCTCCCTGCTGCCTGCCCGCTGTGACACAGGACACGGGTTTCAATGAAGAACCGCTGCTTTGGCTTTGAAATTACACAATGAGTCTTGATGGCCAAAAAATCTTTAATGAGTGAGCCAAGCCGATGATGCATAGACTCCGTGGGCTGGGCGAGTGGGGAGGGATGAAGGCCCAGGCAGGAGCGGTGTGGGGCAGTGCATGGGAATACCCCCGCTGCTAACGTGAAATGAGCGATGGGTCACTCCGGGCATTAGGGTAGGTGACCTTTAGGCATGGGCCAAGTGCCTGGGGACAGAGAGCTGCTCTCCACTGGGGTTTAAGTAGGCTTAGACATTCTGGAGAAAAGTGAGATGTTTTTTCCGGTAGCGCTTACAAAGCATGCCCAGGCCCACAGGAGCAGTGGGAGCAGCAGGCTGTGGGAGGCAGCCGTGAAGGGGCAGAGGAGCAACATCCCCCTGCCCCCCAGTCTGCATCCTCAACCCGAACCTGCCTACAGCCTTGCAGGAAGGGCTGTTTCCAGCCCATCGATGCCCGTCCCATGGGCACTGACCTGCACACATCGGCAGCAGAGCAGGAGCACCTATTCCCCCAGCAGCCTGAGCCACCATACCCTTTCCATCCCCACTGCATTTTTGATTCCCATTCCTCTCCCCCAGTAATAAATCCCTGATGGCATCTGGCTGTTGGCCCTTGGAAGATGCCTACCAAGATTTTCCCACCAGAAGTGGTGCAGTGACAGACCAGAGACATTTGCCAGCCAAGGAAGATGAATCAGCTCCAAAGTGCACACGGAGGGATCTCCTCCTGTGGCTGGCAAACAGTGAGAGCTCCCACTTGGTTAACATGAATTTTGGCTGCTGGGAGGGTGAAGAAAAGAGCAAAACCGGAGCAGGCAGGACACACCCAGCCTCCAGGGCTGGCAGCAATAAGCTTCCCAGCCTGATTCACGGACACTCATGACTTACGTGCCCTGCTGCGCTCAGCCCACAGCAGAGCTCCCCTCCCAGAGAACACAAAAGGCTTGATGAGATTCAGCCCCAGCCCAAAGCTGGGAACTTCTCAAAACCAGTAAGCAGAATGAAAATACACATTAAGGGCATGAGCAAAGAGCAGCCAAATGACCCAGCCAGTAATGAAAGATGGTGTCCTGGCACATCTCAGCTGTGAGAAGATGCTCCCCAACAGCCAGCTTGGGCTGCAAGAGCAGCCCCAACCCTGCCCCATAAGCAGGATGCTCCAGCTCATGCCCTTGCAGGACCACGGTGCTCTTAACCCCTTTGGCACTAACAAAAGATCAAGTTGGCTTTGGGGAAAGCTCCTCTGCTCCAGTCCTTGCAGACTCTGCCCATGCAACATCACATCGAGGCTACCCAGCTTCAGCCCCCTTCCAGACTTTGTTGCCATCTGACACATTCATCCAGGGGCCTTTTCCCTTGCCCAGGATTGTTCCTGCCTCCTGCCAGGAAAATGAATCAACACCCAGCTCTGCCCATTAATGCCAGGGAGCTGGTGCTTTCATGCCAGCTTAGAAGGGAGGAAAGGGTTGCTCGTGCCCCATCCCAGCCTTGCTGCCCACCCACATGGCCACATCTCACTCTCTGCCAGCTGAAATCCTGCATCCGCCCATTCCCCCTCTGCCCGACAGCTTTTACCCGACTGAGCCAGCCGGGAAGCCCCGGCAGCTCAGTTCCTGCCCAGGCCATATCAGGACAAACCCATCTCAAACATGCAGATGGCCACAACACTTCACCTTCCAGTCCGGCGGGAGCTGGGCACCGAATCCCAGAGCAGGAAACATTTTATCTCTAAAAGAAAAGAAGAAAAACATATGGATGGATTTACACACACAAAGCAGGCTTGCACAGCTCTTGCTATCACCTCCCCGTGCTATCAGCTACCCAACACCCAGCTGAAAAAAGGTGCCAGCCTTCCCTTCTCCCAAAACAACACAGAGCCTTTAAAAATCATGAGAGCTGCACAGAGAGACAATAGATGCTCCCCTTTGGCTTTTGACCTTTAGAGAAAAAAGAGTCCAGCTGTGCTTCCTCACCCACAGGGATCAGGAGCATCCTCTTTCCCAGACATCTGAGTCTCTTGCAGATGTGTAACCCTGGAGATCTAAAAGAATTAACTATCCATTTTGGTCACAAAAGCCAGCATGGCGAGACCAACAGATTTCTGTTTTGTTTTCTCTGCCCATGTCTAAGACGATATTTTTCTGCGTTGCACACCTCAGGGCAGCAGGGAACAAGGCAGCCCGGCCTTGCAGATGCCAACGGCAAATACCAGCAAGCTGAGGGCATCTGTCTTTGCACCGAGAAGGCTCCAAGCAGCTGCTCACCAGGTAACCCCAGTGGAGGATGCTCCACCTCTGCTAATGCACCCTTCCTCTCCACAGCGGTGATGAGGGGAGAGGAGAAACCCTGGCCTTACCCTCTCCTCCTCCTGCATCCCAATGTATACAGTAATTTTCTCCCAAGGAGCTTTTCAAAAGCAAGGTATTATTTAGCCCTGGCTTTGCAGATGGGAAACCAAGGCACATGCATCCCAGCAGCCCCTCGGGAAGGCAGGGAAACATCTGCAAAATGGGTGGAGGCGGAAGGGCACGGAGCTTACGAGTCATAGTCCTGGATGATCTGGCCAACAGCCCAGATGGCCGACAAGTACTCATTTGTCCCCATGGGGTTGATGTAGTGCAAAGAGGAGGAGTCTCGCGGGTTCCCGTTGGAGGCTGTGAAGTCAATCCCAACCTGGGGGACAAGAGAGAAGCACAGACCTGCTCTGTTAGCAGACACCACCACAGACCCGGCCACCGAGCCTCCATTGCCTTTGAAGTCCACACACAGACCCATCAAGACCCAAACCTCAAATTTTTGAAAAATTTCAACAAAATCCAGCTCTTCACCTTCCCTAAAAAAATCTGATTAAATACTAGGTTAGGCGAAGCCATTCACTATTACACCTACATTTTTTACCCACAAACACCACATAAGGTGTCCCAAAGCAGCTCCTGCTCCTGGACCAAGCCACCACCATCTGCAGCTTATGAGTCTTGCCACCCATCTCCCAGGCATTGAGCTCAGGAACTGAGTAGCCCCATAGACACCAAAGCAGCCAGGGCTGCCTGGACCTTTGGATCTCAAGGTCTTTGACCAATGAGTCACAACTCTGAGCAGATCTTTCCCTGAAGCCGGTCTTCACCAGGCTTCCCCAGGGACCAGTATCTGCTGAGCTCTCAGGGGACTTTGTCAGCAAGGCATTCATTTTTCTCCCCCCTCAATTAGGCTTTCTATTTAAAAACATTTGTAGAAATGCCTATCTCAGACACAGTTAAATCTGGTCAGAAGAGGTGAGACGCTGAGCTACCCGATTTGAAATGACTGGGAAGGAAGAGTTGGGAAGAGGCGAGCAGGCGGTGCGACTGCACTCGCCTTGTTTGCTTAGCAAATAGGCAAAACCCAAAATAACTCTGCCAGCTAAATTGAGCTCAGGGGATTCACTAGGGATTTTGCTCCATATCCATAACAGGAGAGGATGAACTGTGAATGGGGTGAGAAGGCGCCTTGGCCTGGCTGGGGCAAGAAGATGTCACAGCCCTGGACACACCACCACCCCGTGCCAGGGTGGCTGGTAAAACAGGCTTGAAAGGACAAGGGGACATGGTTTTAAACTGGAAGAGGGCAGGTTTAGATCCGAGAAAAGGGAGAAATGTTGTACGATGAGGGTGGTGAGACACTGGAAGTGTTCAAGGTCAGGCTGGATGGGGCTGTGAGCAGCCTGATCTAGTGGAAGATGTCCCTGTCCATCCATGGCAGAGGGGTTGGATTGATGATCTTCAAAGGTCCCTTCCAACCCAAACCATCCCACGGTTCTATGAAAGCCCAACTTCTTCATCAGGCAACCTTACAGCCTTACCAAACCTGTAGTTCACTGCTGTAACACCCATGCTCATGCACCCAGCTCCTGCCGAGCCATCATGGGCATGATCAGAGAGCAAGAAGGAAACTGAGGCATGGGGAGGTGGCTCAGTATTGTCAGACAGGAACGTGCCCTACTCATGCAAGCAATGCCACCAAGAACAGCGCTTGGGCAACAGATCTCAGAGGGATGCAGCTGGACTGTCTCCAGCACAAGCAAGCAGCCAGGCGCAATGCCCCTCTTCTCTGTGGCCTCAGCCCTTCTCTCCCTGCCATCTCCCTTGGTGGGGAGGACACCAGCAGCCTTTCCAAACTGCAGGGGTGCGTACGGCACCATCCTCCTCCCAGCTCAGTCATTCCTGCAGTGTTGCACCCATCACAAACCCACCCAGGTTTTTGGACCAATGATGCCTTGGGAGGGGGAGGAACCTTCCAATAACCATCAGATCTTTAGATGGGGGAAGATTTCTTCATTCAAGCCCAATTCACATAAGAGCTCTGTGCTACCAATAAACTTAATGATTTTCTCTTCTATTCACTCTCCAGCACCAAGACCTTAGCATACAGTGGCAGAACGGCACACAAAAAGCATTCCAAATCACTCCCGTTCCTATGGCAACTCTTCCTCCTCCTCCTCCTCTCCTCCCATCATGTTTTTTAGAGGAAACAACAAAATACAAACTGAAATACTGCAAGTGCCTGCAGTTCTCTGGATACTGCACCAGAAAAGTTTGCAGAAATTGAAAACCCCACTTCTGCATTGTGGCAGTTTCACTCAGGCTTGTAATGTCCTCGATTAGTTACTCCTGACAAGCCGTGGTCCAGCTTGAAAGAGGGTGGAAATACCAGTAAAAATGCAGAAAAACATCTCATTAACAGCCCAAAGCCTCTCAGCTGGCTTCAGAATAAGGAGAGCTTCCATAAAAAAATGGAGGGTAGTTAAAACCTGCAATAGGAAGAGAAGTCGGTAATGTTTCATGAAGGGTCAGAAGGTCTTTGTGTGAGTCTGACTTGCAGCCAAAATCTAGCCAAGCTCCCTCCATGCTATTGGACACACCTGAGCATCACAGTAATGACCCCCCAAAATCCCAAACCCACATGGTTTAACAGCAAATTGGGGCAGCTCCTCATTGCCATGAAAAGCCACCCAAGATGGTGCCAAAACTCAGGCAGAACCTCCCTCTCCAGTTTTGACCATTACATACATGTTACTGTTACTGGGCGAAGAAAAGCAAAAGTCCTTACGGTAAACATCAGCTGGCAGCCTCCTAGGATGTAGTCCAGGAAGGAGAAATCTCTGGTTATCTGAAGGAAAAACAAACAACAAAAAGTGTTTCAGCAATCTCCACCATTGCAGAATAACAACAAAAACCCCACGGAAAGCGCCTAAGCCTGTGGTCACTCCTTGGGCCTTCAGGGACCTTCATCCCCGTGGCAAAGCAATAGAAAGAACCACGTGGGTCTCCCACAGCAGCATTTTGGCACTTTACAGTCACATGGGGCCAAGCAGGGCCAAGTGTTGGTCCAAAGCTAGGGTGGGAGGCCTAGACAGGGTTCCTTGAGAGCTGGAAGTGTCCATCATGGTGAAATGAATGGAAGATCCTCTCCCTGTGGCCAAAATGGTCTCGCACCACCTGCAGATCTGGTGTGGGAAGAATTGTGTTGGTGCTTTCCCTGCTGTGCTGCTGCCATATGAAGGGAGGACTTCACCCACACCACAGCTCAGAAGAAGGACCTCTCCCACCTGCACCCAACCCTTGCCCCCAAGGAGACACCAAGCAGTTGGTGAGCCACCACAGCTTGGGCTTCATGCAGACGCTGTCCATGTTGAACACCTCCTCCTGGGTCTGTGGCCACCAGTACATCAGATGCTCCAAGTGGAGAGAAATCCAAGCAGAAAGGAAATCACACTTTTCTTCATGCTCCTGCGCTTGGAAACGGAAGGGCACTGGGGGTAGAAGGGATGGGGGAGCTCAGGAAGATGCAAGCTTGGCCAGGAGCAGAAGGAAATATCCCAGCATCATACTCACTTTGCAGGACTTGACAATGATGATCCCAGAGTTCTTGTAATTCTTTTTCTTCTTCTGCTTTTTGGGGTTAATGCACTCTAGCTCAAGCTGTAAGACAAGAGACAGACACCAGTGTGAGAGGGTACTGGGCTGTGCCAGGTGCCTGCACATGCCACCAGCAGATGCCAAGTGCCTGCAGATGCCACATCCTCCAGGCACCCTCCCTCCACGCGTTTCAAAGTGCTGAAGAGACATAAATGAACCACAGCAAGCCACTAGTATTTAATGATGGAAATGGAGGCACAGGACCTGCTTGGGAAGGGGCTGCTTTTCCTTTCCAGGGGCTCCCACCATGCCGAGGATCTGGTGCGTAGCAGCCGAGGCACCCCAGTGAGGCTACAGAGGGTCTACGGGATGGGACGGGGGTAAACAGGATGGGATGAGTCAAACACATGAGTAATTAGGGTAGGTCACCACCTTTCCTCAAAAGCTCTGAGAAAACAAAATGCCTCTTCAATATTCAGAAAATTGCTGCATTTTTTTTTTTGATCTAAAACTGAATAGAAACTCCTGTCAAGGAAGACATGTGGGTTGGTCTGGGGGAGAGGGCAGGACTGAGCAGGAGGAGCATGGAGAGAAAGTCATGTCCATTCTTCCAGCTGCAGAAAAATGGGAAAAATTTATATCCTTAAGTTTCCTGAATGTGAACATTGCATTTCACTGACTGAACAAAATCCAAATACAGATCTATTGACAAAATCCCCTGACTGAATGAACCCAGGCAGACGGTCCAGCCCACACTAGCGGGTAGCTCCCACATGGGCCCCACATGGGATGGTGGTGGCCAGTCTGTGCCACCTCCCCCAGCATCCTGCTCAAATCACCTGGTGATGGCCATGGACCTGCTCAGACCATTCGGTGACGTCCCCAGATCTGCTCAGACCAGCCCAGTGATGGCCCTGGAGATGGCAATGAGCCTTTCCCTCCATCTCAGCCAGGCTGTGGCTGGACAGTGCTGCCCCCAACCTGCCAGCACACCAGCACGGGGTGCCTGGTCCACAGCAAGAGCACCTCGGTCCCTGCTTCTGTATTTACCCTGACCAGCGTGGCCACACAAAAGGACAACAAAGGTCGTGAGGAGCCACCCCAGGGAGAAGGGATGCTGGAGGGCAATGCACAGGGGTGGCGATCAGTGGCCGCTTGCTTTTGGAGCCACCTTCCTCTGCCCAGAGCCCACAGCAGCTCCGCGCTGAGAGTGGCATCAGCTGGGGAACCAGGGAAGGGAGGGCACCCAATCTTTCACAACAAGCCAGGCAAGGAGCGAGCCCGTCCCCAGCTGGATCCATGTTATGCACAGGGGCACGGCAGCGCAGGCACGCAGCAAGGCAAGTTTTACTCTCTTCTAACAAGCATTTCTCAGGGTCCCATGGAGAGAAAGAAGATTTTATTGCTAGGCTGGTGGTTTGCAAATCCAGTGGCAAAACCAGCTCAACGCCTACCTCTGGCACCATCAGCTTGCGCAGTCCTGGACAGGACATTTCATGTTTTTGTGCCTCAGTTTCCCCAGCCAGGCAACTTTTCTCATTGTACCATGCATAGTGTTTTACACACACCCATGGCTCAGCCAAGACCTCCTCTTGGTTTTGTAATCCTAGTGACAATGGCAGTGAAAAGCTCTGCTTATCCAGGAGTCTTCACAGCATGCCTTCAATCAGGAGGCATCTGCCAAGGATTTTGGCCAGCATTTTGGGGGGAAGACGGGGACACCTTTAGCCGTAAAACTGGTGTGGATTTGCATGGGAACTGGCACTCCTGGGGACCAAGCTGACCACAGACACAGCCCCAGAAGCATGTCACACCTCCCCATCTGAACCCCAGATCACAGGGCATCCCCCAAATCACGGGTGCTGCTTCAAACATCTCAACAGAGCTCGATATTAGGCTGAGACTGCCTTACTCCTCTCTCTAGCTCAGATGCTTTAGCTATGACAGTGGCCTGGGTCACTCATGGTGCGGTGGGAGGAGAAAGGAGGTTGGTCTTGGCTTCTTTCCGGTACAGGCTGAGGGTTCAGTGCAAGTACCAAAACCCACCTCCAGCCCTGAGGAGCCCTTTCCTTGTTCGTCCCCGAAAATGTGTCAGCACTTACCGGAAAGGCATCATGGGCTTCACACATCCTGGCCACTGAGGTCTGAAACTCCCCAATGAAGTCGTGTCCCCCATCACTGTCATAGTCATAACACATCACCTAGGGCGGAAGGAGCACAAACCAGCCTCAGGCACAGTAACTGCATCCTGTGAGGAGATCTGCTGAAGTTCCCCACCTCTCCTGTTGGAGACCCCAGATGAGGGGTTTTTCTGGTTTTGGGGGTGGTTCTGGTTTAGTTTGTTTGGTTGTTTTTGATAAACACGCAATGGGGTTTTAGATGTTTAATGATCCACCTCAGAGGCCAACCACCACAACACAAGTCAACAGGCCCCCCTGTTACCTTTATCAGCTTCTCTACATCTCCATCGCACAGTGACACCAAAGGCACAGTGAACGGCTTCCAGACAGGGTCCAGCGTGTACTTGATCACCTGCAGGGTGGGAACGAGGGGAGGCTGTTACAGTGGGCATGTCTGAAAGGGGAGATTGGCACAAAGCAGGGCCACATCTCCAACAGCGACCCTGGACCAGGTTCTTGGTTGAGGCAGGCTAGGCAAGCTGCAGAAAGCCCCATCTCAGCCCTCTTCTGCCTCCTTAGCTTAGTCACAGCAGCCCCCCAGCTGCTGCTTCTCAGGCTGTAACACGCACAAATTACAACTGACTCATTTGCCACCTCTGGAGGCAATTAAATCTGCTTGAAAAAACAGCCGCAGCAGACTGGGCAGCATGGGCACAACCATGCCCAGAGCATGGGCACAACCACTTACCCCACCAGTTCAAGGCCAGCAGCTACTATTTAAGCCCTCTGCATCCCATTGCTTGCAACTACTCATTGCTTACTCCCGCCCAGCACCCCAGCACAGCCTACATCTGTCTGGGGTCTGACCACCACGAAGATGGAGCAGTGGGATGCCGCAACCAGCTGGGAAGCCAAACAGCCCTGGGCACGTCCAGCTCTCTCGCCTCATCTGTGTAACATCTGCTGCCCGAGCTGGAGAAATATTAATTGATGCTTTTTGACATTTCCTGAGAGAATGCAGTCGCTTAGTGGAAACCTAAGCAAATCCTAGCAGGCCCCAGGCACATGCTGCGTACAGCAGAGATGCCTGCAGGGCAGGTGAAGACCGTCTTTCACAAAGGTGGTGTTGTGCTCAAAAAGAGAGATTTACGTGAATATTAGGGAAGTCAGACACGGGCAGCAGATTAACCCTTCTCCATGCAGGATAAATATGGAAATATCTGGTGTGGAGGACCTCAGACCTTTGCAGCTGGAGCAGCCACAGCACAGCACAGCGAGGAAGAGGTCCATGGCTGCTGCTGCAGGCAAACAGCCACACGGGACCTGGAATGGGCAACTTGTCTTACAGGCAGGCTCTTGTGCAAGACCGGGGGAAACCCTGACACTGTGAGCACAGTTGAGTTGAGAATTTGTAAACACCTCCTCTGGCAGGCTGGGAAGAGCAGAGGGAACCCACGCACCCCGCGATGGTGCCCGCATGCTGCCAGCCGCTGGGTCCCCAGGGTGGGTGGGGGGAGGATCTGGCATCTCCACCGCACAGCACCCAGCTGGGCGTTCATGCTTGCGCTTAAGTAACAGGCTGTAACGAGTGCACTAATCCTTCCCTGCCAGACTCCTCCATGGTGGCATGAGAAATGCCAGCACCAGACTGAGAGCTGGTTATATTTCTGTGCCAAAAGCTGCAGGAATGGTGAACCTCATTTCTTCGTATCCAGCCTCAAACCACAAAGATTGTTGCCTGGTACGGAATTCCTCCGAGGGCAGTGGGATATATTTGGGGCTGATAGTGAGGAGGCTGTTGGAGCACCTGTTACTTGAAAGAAAACCTGGCTAGACCCTTATCCAGTGAGACAGGACAGTGGAGGAACTGGGCAGCAACCCAGAGGAAAAATCAGTATATACATCTGCTCCACATAAACCTGACCTGCTGATAGAGATCCCAGTGACAGCTGGTGCACAGTCACATTCCCAGCTCCCACACCTCTTCCAGGAGGAAGGTCTGGAGGTCACTCAAAATCCCCACATCTGAGAAATAGTCAAAGCCCACCTACCCACACTAAACCAGGAGGAAACAACCAAACACGGTCCCAGCCTCTCCCACAGAAATACAAGAGAAATATTAAGGTTGGTATGAATTAAATATGCACTGAAATGTGTGTGGGAAAGCGCCAAAAAATGAACAGCAGAGCTAGGGTTAAAAGGATGGCCCATATCAGTACCACAGGACACTCTGTGTCCTGGTGCTCATGTGCACGTGGGCGTGTGAGAGAAGGAAATCCTTGTGGACACAGAAGTGGTAAAAACCAACGTATGGAGAGACTTTGTAAATAAATACCACCTTCTCCTTCCACGTGAGTTCACCCTATGTTTTGTTACAGCAATTTGCTGCAGTGGGACAACAGGATCCTCAACCAGGCCTTAAGGGGACATGAGAAGGAGAGGTGTGAGATGGGGATGAGAAGAAGGGGTGTGAGATCGGGTGTGATGGAACCCTCTTCTTCTGACACGGAGGCTGCTATGAGCCCCTCCTGCAGTGATCACCCCCTCCTCTTTCTGCCAGCTGCCAGGAAATACATGAAAAAACAAACAAAAAAACCCAAACCTTGAAACAAGCTTTGAGGAGGCCAAAAAAAGCCATTGAAAAGTACTTATTAACCTGGTGATAAAGCAGAAGCCAGCCTGCTTCTCCCTGCCTGTGCTGTGCCTCTTACCCATAATATCACTGGCTTTGGCAGCTTGAGAACACAACCAGAAAGGAGCTCAGATCAAGATATCACAGCGGGTATAAATGAGGGACAGGGAGGGGTCAGCTGCCCCTGACCATACCCACTGGGACCCTGGTACAGGTCTGTGCCTCCTCGTCCGGGGCTCCGGCTCTGTTAGACATGAGGCTGAGCGCTCCTGCACTGAAGCTGGAAATGCCCGAGCATCCTCCCAAAAGCTCGTTTTAACCTTCCCCCACTACCGCTCCCTGGGTGACCTCCCACCACCACCTCCCCAGGTCACAGCTCATCCTGCTGCTCCTGCAAGTAGGGGGAGAGTGGTCCAGGACTTAGCCCATGCCCAGGCTGAGCCTAGAGCTTAGCACGGATCAGAAGACCATGTCCCTCTCTCCCTGGTAGATACAGCAGTGAGTAGGACAGAAAAGATCTCAAGACCTTGCTGGCCTCAGTGAAACTTCATCCACTGATGTCCAGCAGCCTCAGCTGAACTAGACATTAAGAGGAAATTTTTTATGCTGAGGGTGGTGAGGCACTGGCACAGGTTGCCCAGAGAGGTGGTAGAAGCCCCATCCCTGGAAACATTCCAGGTCAGGCTAGATGGGGCTCTGAGTGACCTGATCTGAAGATGCTCCTGCTCATGGCAGTGGCATTGGACTAGATGGGCTTTGGAGGTCCCTTTCAACCCAAACTATTCTATGACAGCAGAAAGGCAGCCACAAGGTTTTGAAATCCTCGGGTCGCCACCACTTTATGGGTGACTGGTGAGATAATGCTGTGAAGGGCTAGAGGAGCTGATGTAAGGCTGGTGGTGTCTCAGCAGCAAAGGTCAGAGTCGCGCTCACCTCCGTTCTGTGGACCAGCATCCATTTCCCATCGTCACCTGGTTTATAAAACTCCAAGAAGGGGTCTGACTTTCCAAACAGGTCCTGGGGGAGAAGAACAGGACGGGTTACACAGTGCTCTGCAAGCGGCAACAGCCGGTCCAAGGAAGCCCTCCTTTCCCTGGCAGTGCCAGCCCTGCAGACACCCTCATGGCCCTGGCAGAGGCAGCCA
>KL280324.1:4499-28080 GCA_000699545.1 Podiceps cristatus | reverse complement strand
GGGACACGTGAACCCCCTTGATGTTCGCGCCACGTTTCTGCACTGATGCGGTGGGAGAGTCAGCTGCCCGGCGTGTGCCTGTGGGATTTGCCAGCAGGCACCCGCCACCCGGTGAGCTCTCTGGATGCAGATGCCACAGAAAACAACCCCAGCTGGGAGGCAGCTGCGTTTGGGCTTGCAAAAACATCCAAAGCTTCACAGGAAAAACGGAATTATGAAGTCCACAAGTGTCTTGGGGGGAAAAAGGCAAAAAAACACCCTCCCACACAGTGGTAAAGCATGAGCAGAGGAAAACTTTAAGGAACAAGCTGCCCTAGTGTTGACAGAGATCAAGTAACACCCTCCGAGATACGCAGCCCTGAGTCAGCGTGTGCTGCCTTTCCTGCCAGCATCTCCTCAGATATTCCCCCGATAAAGGGCTGCTGGTTTAGGATAAATATGTACACACACACAGGCATCCCAGCTGGGTGTCAGGATGGGGGCTATGTCAGGGCATTCACGGCCCAGAGAGGCACCAACACAGGGAAGCTCCAGCATTTCTAAGCAGAACTTAATTCCCATTCAGAAAAACTAAGAAGTGGCTAACAAGAAACCAAGCACCAAATATTCCAGATGACTTACTGAGAACACAAGCCATTTCAGCCAGGTTTTCCTCACAGAGGGAGGTGGGTGCCTGAGTCCTGCAAAGAGCTGGAGGAACTTCTTACAGGTTTGAACAGGATGTGGTGGGGATGCAACCCCCAAGCTGCATTCAAGTAATGTGGTGATCCACCAAGTGATCCCCCAAATTTCCAAGAGATGCAGTGGGGATGCAAGGGGCTGCTCATGGAAGAGGAGGAAGCACGATGGCCCAGGAGCTCATGTCCACAGCCAGTCCAGGAGGTGATGGCTGGGATGGACACAGGCTCTAGCGATGTCCCAGCAGAAAACCCGTTTCTATCCAAATCCTGTTTCCACAGCCAGCTGGAAAAGTAAGTCACTGTGAAGTGTCTTGGCTTGGAGAAACTATAACCTGCTTCAGACAAAATTCTTCCACCAGAAGAGCAGACCAGAAAGGCTCTCCGATGAGATAAGGCTATTTTTCTCCTTCTTCACATGTTTGTAGGAGAGAAAACCAAGCCATTCTTTCTGCAGGGTTAGGGCTCTGGCACAGCTCTGATCCTGCTCACCCGCAGCCTGGACTTGGCACTTTCAAGCTTCACTGATGGATTAAGGAAACAGTGGTGGGTACCTGACCCTGCCTGTGCTGCCTTAACCTGCAACCCAGCATGGTTTCGTCAGCGCCACCCCAGTGCGGGCTGGCGGAGGCACCAGCTCAGATGACAGCAGGGAGCTCTGAAGGATGTCTGCTGCCATCCCATGCGGAGCAGCTTGGTTTGCAAGTCTGGTCAGCCCCACTCCATTCAAAGCAGGGTGGGAGATGCCTCCAAGCCACAGGATTGTGGGCTGCTATTCTAAAGTATCAAACCCACAAACATCTCACCCTGGCAAGCCTGGTGGGAGAAGAAACTGAGCAACCAAAGGAGCTCAGCAGACCGGATCGATCTGCAAACTGGTCCAAGAATCTTAATCATCCAAACTGGTCCTTGCACACCGTGGACAAGGAGGGCAGAGGTGGCACTTCCCCCAGATGCAGCTCCCCGAATCACAGCTTCCAGCACCAGTCCTGGCTTGCAGTGCTTGCTCTCCCTCAAGCCATGCCGGAGCATCGCTGCCCTCCCCCCCTCCCCCCCTGCCGTTCCCACAGCTGCAGTGGCACACACGGCTCTGGGGCAGAGCCCACCAGGGCTGGTCCCAGGTGAAAATACCTCCTCTCTGCAAGATATTTTTTCTTAAAACAGCTCCCCCAAGAGCTGATCTGACATAAAGTAAAAGAGCCTCAAGCTCATTCTGCCGCTGACATGCTCTGGCTGTGCAGCTTCAGCATTTAATGCAAGGGTAGTGAGCCGCGGGCAGCGAAATCATGGATGTGTGATGGGGAGGAGGACATGCCAGCAGCTTGAGAGACGTCCCAGCCTCGGGGTGGTTATGGCAGAAGGAGCTGCCTGGGGCCGAGCACGGCTCCAGGTTGGGTTTGCGGCACAGCTGCCGGGAAGGGATGCTCACAGCTTTGGCTCAGCAGGTGAAGCAAGATGGGAATCCTGTGCAATCTGATCCCTTCACATGATGTCCGAGCCTCCGGCTGTGCTCCCCAGCTACGTACTGCGTGGTGCAGGACGGTGTTACCCCCCAGGCTGCAGCCTTACCCCTGTCTTTTTTTGCTTAGCCACTTCTCCGCTGCCTTTCCTAAGCTCAAATGAGTTTTACCCAGCTCCCACAGTTGTATTTCATCCATGACCAATAATGACCCAAAATTGCTGTGTTTCATCCAATTTCTTTGTACAGAGACCATTTTAATTTGTGTGAAGTGACATGAACATCCTTTGCCCATGAGCACTGCAACACTGCACTGTGTTATGGGAATCAGCTAAGAAACCTTGTTAGTCCCTGGTGACAGCAGGACGTCACCGAGGAAGGAGCTTTCTGCTGACACCTGTTGATAAATTGGAGGGCGATCCAGAAAGAATAGGATTATTCACAGTCCTTACACCAGTGTAATCCGGTAGATGCTGGATTTCCATACCTTGACTGTGAGACTGCGGGGGCAGCAGACCCACAGGTATCCTGTCCTACTTGAAGAACATCAAAAGATGTCACCTTTGCATAACCTGGTAGAGGAACTTGGTTGCAAACCAGATTAGAAAGGCAACTCCTACCCATGGAGTAAGTGATGCCACCAATGAAGTTGTCAATATAAGCTGACGTATGCCTGAGGTACCAGCACTGCAGGGAGGACCCAGGTCCTTGGCTCTGCTCTTCACAATGGCCATAGCTGCAAAGGAACCTTGAAGCATGAAGGAAGGGCACCAAGCCTGCTGTGAAATCCCATCTCTTGCTTTGCAAGGGAACAGAGGCTTTTTCTTGGGGCGCTGGAAGAAAACGGTTGCATTAGGGATGTCTTCATTGACATGCATGGGGTTGAGCCTCAGCCACGTCTCAGAGGAAGCCACCAGCTCAAGGACGTCTTCCAGCCCATTTATGAAATGGAGTTATTTGGGGGCGTTTGGCTCCTCGCACTAGGCAGGGAAAGCAGGAGAGCGAGAAAACAGCTGCTCCCAACAGGTGAGAAAATCACTTGGATAAACCAGGCATCCATCCAGTTTGAACAACAGGACTGGACAAACCACATCTTCTGCCCTAGCAAATACTGTTCTGCCTGAATGGCTGCTTTACCCCAGTTTGAAAACTGAGGGCCACCCTGCCAATAATGCAAGCTCCAGAGAGACTAGGAAGAAGGAAAAAATAATATTCCCATCGATCGCCTAGCAACAGCACTGGTTTAAGAGGAATAGCTCTGGTTGCTTCCTAAATAAGGTCAGGTGGTTTTGTTCAGAAAGGCTCACAGTTTCCTACGTATCATATCCAAAGCAAAACTCATGCATTACGTGCCTGCGTGAGGTCAACGCTTCTTCCTCAGAAAAGACGGGCCCTACTGCTTGATATACAAACAGATGTTCATTCCATTTGCAGAGGAGCAGAAGGCAACAAGCCAGGAGCTCTCAGCACTTCCGAGATGATATGGGCTCAAGGGGCATCAAAACTGCCAGCTCCATCAGGAGACATTTCCAAACGACAGCCACTGAAGTAACAAATCTGCTGTCTTTAAGACACACTGGTACGCTGACCCTGTGCCACACATAATCCTTTCATTTCAATGCGTGTGATGAAGAAACAATAGGGAAACTGAGGCACGGGTGGACCCAGCAGCCAGTGGCACCGCCAGAACTTGAACGCCTCCAGTCTCACTCTAATGCTTTCTTCAGTAGGACTATTTTCTGTCACTTTTATACCCAAAGGCAGAGATTTCTTTAGATCCCTTAGCCTAGAAAGACAGCAGTTTAACATTGCATCTCCCAGACACAACCCCACTCACCTTTTTATCCAGTTTTCTGCCAGCCATGCTCAGAGTAATCACCCTGTTATCAGAGAGCTCTTGGGCAGCTATCTGAAAGACAAGGGAAGGCTGCACTCATTTTCAGCACAAAAAGAAATTGAACACCAAGCCAGAGGAGAACCCAGACCCTGAGGACATGCACTCTGTACTCTCACAACTCCTGCAAAACCCCTTTCCCAGCTAAGAGACTGGATGATTTAAAGCACACAGTATTTCACTATTGAGGAGTTAAACTGATTTTACCTTTGTAGATCAATTTGGGACCAAAGCCGACTTCCCACCTTCTCCCTGGAATGGAGAAGGATGGACAAAAAAAAAACAAACTTCCCCTGGATGGGCATTGCCATTTACCCTGCGCCAAAGCAGTGACACAGCAGCTTTAAAACAAAATAGGATATGTTGGTTTGTTTTTTTTTTTTTTTAGCAGGCTACCAGCTACAATGCTGGTGCTGCAGCTGGAGCCCCTGTAACATCCACTGACCACCACAGCCTCATCCTTGGGGCTGGGTCCACATGAAATGTTCATTTGCAGGGCTAGGAGTCAACAGGTATGATTAAGCCTCTTGAATGGACAACCCAAAGGGAGAATGAGGTGCCAGGACACCCCGAGCAGCCTCCTTCCCCTGTGCCATCAGATCTAAAATGAAGCTTCTGGGAAGAAACTCATCTCCTTTCTTGGGTGTCACACCTAAGTCGGTCTTAGGTGGCTTTTCATGTGCTGGGACCTGGTGAAGCCTCCAAGAACCAAGCCAAGAAGAAGCAGGAGCCATAAAAACCCTTGCCACAAGATGTGCCACCTCGTCCTCCATGTCCCGGACTGGGCATGACAAAAAACAGTTGTCCCATCCTTTGGGGGAGATGCTGGTGGCACCAGGGACTCAAGCCACCTCTCTGCACGATCACCCACCATGAAGGCCCCAAGGATGAGAACTCTGTTGTTGCTCCTGAGGAGCTCCATCAGGCAGGAGTGCAGCCCGGATTCTTCCAGTTTAGGAGACTTTACTCACATATGCTCCAGAAGGGCTTTGGCTGCCAACCACCAGTGGGCTGGTTTTGTCTGGAACGTGGTCTAATGAGTCTCTTGGTATTTTAAGAAGGGAATGTTTATAACAAAAAAAGCACATTTATTCACTTCTGTTACCAGTCGTTTTCTGAATCAATGTATTTTTTTCCTCAAGGCTGTGTCCTGCCCAAGCATCTGCTCTCCACCTCTCCCTCCTCCGCTCCCCGGGGTGGGCTGAGCCGTCCCTCAGCATCCCCTGCAGCAGCATCCTTCCCGGGCAGGAGCCGGCACCAGCACGGCCATGAGCATGGCATGGACATTTTCCTCACACACGATGTTGCCAAGCTCAGCCATTTGCTGGCTCTCACAAAGAGGCTGTCCTTCACTGGAGATATGCAGCATAATTACAGCAAGGCTTAAAGAAAACTTGCAGAAATCAAGGGAACAATTTTCTGCAGAACAAGCAATCAGAGGGTTATTGGCACTTAGGAGAGCAGGGAGTTTGCAGAGATGAGGAGGCAGAGATGGAGCTTTGGAACCTGCCTGGGCAGCTGGGCGAGGGGACGAGCCACAGCTCCCCAACAACCTCCCAGCCTTTCCATAGAGGACACTGCTCCTGGGTCCAAAGAGGATGTGTTCACCGCATGCAAAACCAAATTTTCCTCTCTGCCCCATGTAGCTGTGAAGGTAGAAGCTCCCTATTGCAAAGCCACGGCATCGGTTTTCTCTCCAACCTAGTCCTCGGTGGGCACGTGCAGTCACCAAAACCAGTGTGAGGAAGAGGATCTGTAGGTAAGTGGATGAAATTTGCCCTTTGCTGATCCCCACAAAAGCACGCCCAGTTGGTGTCCAACATTTCAGGGCTCACTGGAGGCTATGTAAAAGACAGACCGTACAGACAAGCCAAGTACATCCTTGTGCCATGCTGCCAGGGGCTGCTGGTGGCATCTTCTCTTGGCCAGCATGGACAATAACAACTTCCCCACCACTGTGCCTGGCAGAGGTGTGTGGCAAGATCCTGGGATTGATTTCTACAAACACAGTGGCTTGCTCTGGACTTTTCCCTACCTCTTCAAACCTAGGGACCCCCACGCAATCCCGTCCATCTAGCCAAGGGTCTTTTGTTGCATTCACCCCTCCGGAATCCCAGTTAAAAAAAAAAAAAAAAAGGATACTTGGGCAAAATGGAAGGGGTTGAAGGTGAGGAAGACAGGGTTTGGCTCCAAACTCCATGTTTTATGTGAGTGAGTCCAAAGCAGAAGCCTGCTCCTTGGTTGGTGTCCATAGCCCATGCTCCCGCGCCCTGCCAAGCTGTGAGGAAAGGTGCCCACCACACATGACCCAGTTGTGAACACCAAGACAGGGCAAAAGAAAACCCAAAACAGGTCAGAAAATTGCATCAATGGCACAAAATGAAGCAGACAGCTCAGACCCTTTGATTTTTAATAACACGTTAGTGACAGATCAGGACCATCCTTTTTTTAAAGTGTGGAACCTTTGAACTTGGCTGGAAACTTGTCATCTGGTCCAGCCCTTCCCACTCAAGCATCGGACGAGTGTGGAGAGCCCGCTCCTGGGGGATGGCACATGGCATCAGGCACCACTTGTGAACTTTACTGCGGCTCTTCCTCTTGTGCTTAAAGACTAACTGCAGCAATTAAAAGACCAAAGTTGGCAGCATCTTCCCAGCTTCTAGAGCAAACAGCGATGGAGACGATGGAGACGCCCTTGCAGCAGCCAAGTCCTGGGCTTTTAAACCCTTTTAAACCTGATGGAAGTTTAACTCCTTGCTGACTTTTTCTTCCACATCTTTGCAGCCCAGCTGCGCATCTCACAAAACCCATAACACTGAAGAGATCCAAAAAGGAAGGGAGATGTGGCAGGAGGGAAACACACCTAAATTTAGTCTTTTCTTTTTTTAAAAAAAATATTGCTAAAGAAATCAGCAGCAGGAAGGCCACTGCCCAAAGGGGTCTGCATAGAGAGGTGGCTGTTGGCTGTTGCTATGAGAGCCGTTGCTACGGCACAGCTCCCATCCTCTTCCTACAAACAAAACCACCCATCAAGGGCAAAAGAATCAGCCCTCTCACCTCCCGCTGCTCCCCGGAGGGCTGAGCAGGCATCTTGTACCAGATAACAAACAGCAGCAGCATAGATTTACTTTGTACTTCTCCAGATTGAGGGTTTACTTATTTCAGAGACCAAAGCGGAGGTCGAAGACTCACAGCACTGGGCAGCAGGCAGACACTAGGCAAGATGGACCCTAGTCCAAATAAATCAGCCTCCAAACACACCAAAGTGGGCAGGAAAGTGGGAGGCAAAGGGAAAAAAGTTCATGAGTTAAACCCCAGCCTCCTGCACCCCAGGTGAGTGTCCTGCATCACCCCCAGGCTATTATCTGCCTTTACACACTTAGTAGGTAATGTAAAGGAGTAACGTACCGTTATCATCCCCTTCCCAGCTGGCTTGCCATTCCCCAAAAGGAGAGTCCTTGTTATTTTCTTGCTGGAGACAATCTAGAGAAGCCAAAGAAAATAAAGTCATGATTGTACAAGTGATCAAAAGCAGACTCATAAGCAACTGATCATTGCTCATGTTAGTCAGTTCAGATCAAGCACTCACAACAGATATCGTTCAGGGATGACCGGGACACTGCGAATATCACCACCGTCACCCAGGCCCATGGGGTGCAGGGCAGCAGCTGAACAGTGCAGAGCAGTGACGGCACAAGAGGCTGAAGCATCACCTCCTGCTCTTTGCGTGGAGGAGGGGACCAGCTCTTCGCATGGAGGAGGTCAGTGGAACCTCACACAGTCACAGCTACCGTGACTTCTTCCCAGCAAAATCGCAACTCGACCTTTCGAACCCCATTTTAGATACTTCTAACACGACCCCTGCCAGCACCTTGCTTTCAGGCAATGTTTCTGTGGGTGAATCCTGATCACAAGCCAGGTGCTCTCCCCCAGCATCGTTCCTGGGCCCCCTGCACAGCTGCTGCTAAGCAAGGCACAGGGGTCAGCACCCCCAAAGGCATGTTCTCCCCTTCACTTCTGGCATGTAAGAGTTGAAGACTTTTGATCCATAATGCCTAGGAATCACCAGCCAGCCTAACCAGATGCTTGTGCCACACTGTGTACAGGCCCACGGAATCTCCTCGCAACCCTGGCAAGCAGAAACCACGGACACCCTCCAGCCTGCAGTTCGATCCCTGTTACATTTCGTTTGGCCGCAAAGGTTATTACCGGCCTACAAATGATCCAACCGCCCTTTTAAATCTTACCACAGACCTAATTAGCTCAAATAAAACAAATCTGGCTAATCTGACAGAGCTCCAATGAAAACTCAGAATTGAAGCATCAGGTGTTTGCTGTGCAGTTGTTGCTGCCCACAGCTGCTGTCCTTCCCTTCTAAGAGCTGCTCGTGCCTCAAAACCGGGCAGGCTTATGAAAACATCTCACCTGACAGAATCCATCCATCGGAAAACCCATAGCAGCATGGCTGAACCCACATAACCCCGTCCGCCCTGCTTCACCCCTCTCCTCAGCAGATACCCTCGCACACGTGCCACCCCTCCGGTCCCTCTCTGCCCCGCGACCGGGCTGTGCTGCAAGCCCACACTGGCCGCAGGGAGAGGAGGCTATCAGAGAATTTCAGTAAAAAAGAGAAAATTAGAAAATCCTTCCATTCCAAGTTGGTGACTCATTGTGGTCTAAAGGCCAGAAGAAGCCCATGTGGGAATCACTGCAAAAACTCATCAAAAACTGGGCACACACATAAACCAAGTTCTCTTCCACAGAGTGTAAATGCTTGCATGACATTACAGAAGTTCAGTACTCTCTTTTTTTTCTAAGACCACCAGCTGTGCCTGAAGACACGGTAGACAGTTATGCCATGCCTGTCAGCTACCATGGCTAAACCATCAGCTGTTCTGAGCAAGCACTTTGGATGTGAGACCTGCCAACACTGCCCATCCCCACCATTACCACAAGCACAGGATGGTGTGCCCAGTCTTGTGTTCTGAGCTAATCAGAGCACCAGAAAGGGTTGGGCTCATCTGGGAGACCCAACAAGCAGGGTCTTGACCCAGAGATGGGTCAGACTCTTCCACCTTCCTTCCCAGTGCATATGGACAACCTTCCTCTCTGGCATGAGCCTGCAGAGCCCTGACCTTCTGCAGAGCCACATGTAGGAACAGTAAGGTTTCAGCTCTGTTTCCTTATGTCCATAAATTCTCTGCTTGCAGCTTCCACCAAGACCGTGAACTTCACAATGACCATTGCTGAATTGCCCCACACCAGAGGTGGCTGCGTTTCAGCAACAAAAGAACTAACAGTAAAGGATGGGTTTGGTCTAAATCACTGAACACTGACCTGGGCTGTTGACTGCACTGACTCTTCACTTCTGCAGGAGCAGAATTAGGTCATCACAGAGCTTCTCCAAAAACACAGATGTTAAACCTCAAACTCTGTAGATGTCAGTGCTCTTCTAACACATCAGGCTTTTGAGCTGGCAATGGTGAGGTCACTCAGCTGCCACTGCCAAGTGCAGTGCCATATTGCAGTCTGTGTAATACAGTGACTGCATTCCCTGAGCACCTTGGGCTGGCTGTTGCCACCTATTGCAGCACCCGCTTTCCCCTGGTTCCCAGCACTGAGCACAACAGAGGCAGTTTCCCCCAGCCCCTGTGCTCATGCCAGGTACCACAGCAGTCCCGAGCAGCCGGATGCTGCAAAAGAATGGAAAAAATCCCCCTCATTCCCTGCCTCTGAGTCAAAGCAAGCTCAGAGGACAAAGACATTTGGAGAACGTAGCTGCCAGCTTCTAGCAGGGTCTGGGCTCATGAAAGCAAAGACCTTCCAAAGGCTTATAAATCACATTGAGACCTGAAAGCTTTTCCATGGGAAGAGCAGAAGACACATTCCTGCACCAAGATGCTAAAGCAGGAGCGATGATTTGCTACACAATGGCAATGGAGAAAGCTTTCAAAAAAAAAAAAAAAAGAAAACCAAAACTGAGATAGAAAGGTAGACTGCAATGCATCCTAACTTAAAGCATCTGGAAGTTTCCCAGGTTTTCCTGATGGCCAAGCTGGCCATCAGGGCTCTTACTATAACCCGTGGTACCTCCAAAAGCTTCCAGATGATGTCTCTCTGCAGGCATCACCAGAAGCCCACACCTATGACTAGCTTAGACTTGAGCCAACAGCCCTAACATGGAATAGTTCAATCTCAACAGTTGAAGCGTGAAGCAAAGTAAATTAGTTTTGCCAGGAAGGACCCAGCAAACGTTACAGTAGGTAAGAGGAGCAGCTCTAATCCCCCCATGTCCCTGCGGGTGATGTGATTTGGGGTCCCCTTCACTGGAGCTGCAGGGACCTCAGAGACTCACCATGCCCAGCGTGCAGGAGAATTCACCCAGGAAGTCATGCTCATACAGCTGCATGCTTGACTTGTCCTGGTCAAACAGGGCAAACTTGAGCTTCTGCACTTCTTCAAAGTGGTAGTCGATGATGAACTTCTTGGCGAAAGCTGGGTTGAGGTTGTTTACAGCTGTCTCTGTCCTGTCGAGCTGCAAAGTAAAAACAAAAGAAGCATTTAGGCACGTGCATCTTGCATCTTTGTCACTGCCATGTCTCTTCTCTGCAGCCAGAGCCACCCAGAAGCCCTGCAGTGACTATCCAAGAGTGAGTGCACCAGGCATTCAGCAGAGCTATCCCTAAATGTGGGCTGTAATACCCAGCATATGCAAAGTGGGATCTGTCTAAACGAGCAACAGCACTTCATGCAGCGAGCTGCATCCCCAAGGATGGGGTGCACGGGGTGGTATAAGCCCACCCCAGCCAACAGCCAGGACAACAACACCCACCCAACCAAGGCTCGTCGCCGACTCAAGGCTCATTGAAGTCAGAGCCATTTAATTTGCTCCTAAGACCTGTTCTCCCAGGAACTGAAGCTCTCACACACCTCTGCTCCTCCACCAGACCCTTACAGCTGTAATGCCAAACTTGTTTGTTTCAGGCTATGCAGCTAACAGCAAGGACAAGCAAAACAAGAAAAAGTGTCATGAGCCAGAACAGCAACCCTCTAGCATTTCCCTCTCAAACCTCAAACCAAAACATTCATGTGGTTTCTTCTTTCTTGGCCTTCCATGGAAAAAAACCAAACCTGCAGGCCATTTTTCATAGATTTCACCAAGCATTAGGGGAAATAAGAGGCTGGGAGGACCCAGACGACAAGACTTCAGTAGACTTTGTCATCCTGAGCTATTGCGAGAAGGCTGGGAGAAACAACATCTCCGACAGCTTGGAATGGCAAGTACACAGAGGATGATGGAAACTGGAAGGCATGTGGGGAACCTGCCATCAGAGAGGAAGCACCACGGTGGTCTGCAGCATCCCGCAGCCAAGAGCAGCAATAAGAGCAGAGGAAACTTGGCAGGCAGCCAGTGGAAGTGTGGGTTTATGATGCAGCATGGCACAGGCAGACAGAAAGCCTTGCATGAGCCAAAAAGAAAAATATCTCAGGGTCATGCCGGACACTGCCCGCCAGTAATGGAGCTTCAGTCCCAGACCTTGTAACGAAGACCGCAGGAGGGCTGGGAGGACGGCAGCACCAGCCAGGCCCCTGAAACAGCTCACGCAGTCAGCAACCCACAGTTTTAGCCAGAGTGGCAGAAACTGGGAGAAATGGGAAACTGAGGCTGAGAAAGGCTGGTATATTTACTTCTGGAAGTCAATGACCATGGAGGGTCTGAACTCTTAGGACCCATCACCCCCACCAGGTCATCATCCATCCCGAAAGGCACCAGGAAAGGGCAAGTTTGGAGCCCAACATGCAACACACCCTTATGAAACCAAAATGGGCAGAAGGAATGCTGGCGGCACAGCCTGAGTGCTGGACAAGAAACAAGCACCCGCAGTCTGGGGGAAAAGCCTCCAGCAAGTAAATCACGTAGGAGCTTTGCCAGGAGAGCAGCTATTGACATTGTATTGATATCATAAGAGGTGGCAGCTGGTTTGGCAAAGGGTGTCCTGTCCGGGCAGCCACACGGAAAGCACCGACGGCTCCAGGCATCTGAGCTGGAACAGCCACGCACTCACCAGAGCTGGCAGAGGAGCTGATAGCATCGGCCTTTTGTCACATCATGCTGTTATCCCAGGATATGGTAACAAGGGCTATTAAATAAGGAAAAAAAGCAGGCACTTGCCAGAGTGATTTTATCAAAAGTTGCTGCCCTCAGTGCCTGGAAAAACCATCCCATCTGCCTGCGGGACAGCATGGAGCCTCCAGCCATGCTGTGGCCCCGGCCAGCATCTCTCCTCGTCTTGCAGCCAGGACACCCAGTCCAGGACAAGGCTGAGCTGCCTGCGCATCCCAGGTCCCAGGGCAAGACCTCTGCGGAAAGCAGCCCCTGCGCCAGCATCCCCAGGCAGCGCCGGGCTGTGGGACAGCGGGATGTCTGACGGAGCTGAGGAGTCAAGAACAAGTACTGCAGAGCGGAAAACAAAGAAACAAAAAGCAAATACATACCTTAGTCCCAAAGAAACTCATTCAGCACAGGAAGCAGGTTTTGGAGGGACTGGGTGGAAATGTGGTGAGTTTGCTATATATACCAACTATTGCAGTGCTTTTTGAAGTTGGTCACTTCATCTGTCTTAATTGCCAAGAAACGGCTAAAGTAAATGCTGTGTTCCCAGAATAGCCACCTGCTACACTCAGGAATCAAATACATCAACACTAGTGGGCTGTAAGCTGGCCCAGGCCACGCAGCTTCACACAGATCCTTCCCAGTCCGCTGCCATCCCGCACCAAAGGATGCCAAACGTCTGCTCAGAGATGGGGTGGACCAGGAGCAGTGGACATCCACGAGCTCTACCTTATTTCAGCAGCACAACACACACAAATCCCCTTTCAAGCCTACGAGATGAGACTGCACAGGCAACAGAGATGGATTTTAGCTCCTTCTGTGCTCTCTCAACTACTGGGAAGCTGAGGACCAAGGGAAACCAGTCCTCTCGCTCCCAGGCACCAGTTCGAAGGAGATAACTTGAGGTCCCTTCTCCAGCTTTGCCCTGGAAGGGGTGGCTCAGGGAAGGGGAAGAAAAACCCAGCCAACGTGTCTTGAACTAACCCTTTGGGATGATGGGGCTTCCTTCAACACCCAGATTAAACTGAGTGTTTAATCTCCTGCCCACTGTCAGGGTGAAGCACAACAAAATCACAGGCCCGAGATGGTTGCTGCACATGGTTTGGTCTTTGTGTTGTTGAGCACCAGTCACCTTGCCAGTGGCCATCGCATGCGAAGCCTCTTGACACCACCTCCACCCAGAGACAAGCATGCCATCAGCTCTGCCACCCAAGAGCAGAAAAGCACAAGGGTTTTTAGGAGGCAACCAGCTAATTAAAGGTAGTTTGGGTAAGAGTCTTGATTCTACAAATCAAGCATGAAACCAGGATATCTCCAATGACAGCCCTTGTGTTCGATGAACACAGCTGGAGAGTCCTCCAATGTCCGAAGGGAAGCTGGCTAGACCTTCAAGTATCGCCAGCATGTGGAGATACTTGATGCTCCAACACTCTCCCAAGCGCCAAGGAGAGCTGGTGCTGAAGGTGCAGGGCTGGCCAGATGACTCAGAGCGGCACAAAGGCAGCAGCATGGCTGTCATGTGTCCCCGCTCCTGGCATCACAGGCCAGGTCTTTTGTGGCTCCTGCGAGATGACATCATCAGGCAGAACATTTAAACATCACCTATTTTCATGTCACTTCTCAGCCTGGGGTTTATTGTCCCTCCCTCCACCCCCTCCAAGGCTGATTCACAAAGATTTTTAATTCCTATTAAGCTCAGCAAGACAAAATAATTGTATTTGGGAACAAATGTGACAGCTAGAAGGAACAGCCAGCAGAAACCTTTCTGTCAGCATCAGCTGGTGCCTCAGCCCCACTGCCCAGCTCAGACCCTGGCACCGCCTCAACTGGGGCTGGTCCTGGAGGAGGAGACCCACGCTGGGATGCGTCGCTGACCCAGTGCGGAGGACGCAGGGGCAGTGTGGTGTGACACCACCGAGCTGCTGCTGTCCTCATCCATCCCCTTCATTTCAGCCCCTGCTTTCAGACGGGAAGGAGGTTAGCCTTAGGGCAAGGGGCACGTCAGCGTGGCCAAAATCCATGCAGGACACACAGGCACCCCCAGGGAAGCTCTGAACCACCGATTGAGCTGCCAAAGGTACACCAAGTGCCCCATCCAGTGAGTCTCTCGCAGGTGAGCCCACCTCTCCTGGCCTTCCCCAGCACCCAGCCACCGCCCAGACCCATGCACCCCTACCAGCATGTGTGGGTGCAGGAAGATCTCGGTCCCTTCTGTGCTCTCGGCATGCTGGTGGACCGGGGCCAGCTCCGTGGCATGCGAGCACACCACACCACGTGTCAGCTCACGCAACACACTGACCTCCACTAGAAACCACAGCAGCGGAGTGCCAAGCAATCTGCCGTTGAAGGCTGACGTCCAGTGCCTATCTTATCTCTTGCCAATTAAAAAGAAGCTAAACATAGCAGAGGGAAGATAAAAAAAACACCACAGACCACACATTTGTATTGTAAAAGAAGATTTGGAATCAAAACTGCTGGACTGAGACGTTACTGACAGCAAAAGAAATTCCTGAAAAGTACAATCAGGCCAAAGAGATGACACCTGTCAAGGTTGGAAAGCTCATTAGTCTCATCCAGGCTGCTGAGCAAAGTTAATTGCAGACCGCAGTAAGGTGAGGTTTGCCCCTACATGCTCCCCACTGACAGCAAGGAGATCAGCTGCAGGGCACTGTAGGTGATGCCCAGCTCCACTGTAGGTGATTCACCAGCTCCTCGGCCAAATGCTCAAGGCTGCCCAATTAGTCCAAGTACCTAAAAAACAAGGCCACCTAATTTTTCAGGAATTGGGAAGATTTTTGTTTGGCTCACATGATTTAATGCCCTTCAGCTGCTCTTTTTGTGCTGCATCCAACACCGGTGCCTGTATCCATCCATCATACCCCCACGCTCTGCTTACCTGCTCCCTCCCAGACCAACTGAAAAGAGGTCTTACAACTGCAGTTGTAAGGGCTACAGCTGAGGTTCTAAAATGAAATCCGCATTTTTTTTTTTTTCTTCAGGCATTTTAGCCCAGAGTCTTTTCCCCTGTAGCCAAAAGGTTTTTCTTAGGCACAGACCTAAATTCTCTTGCACAGACTCTGGAGTTTGGATTTACGTCACCAATTTTATCACAGATGGCACCTTGTCCGTCTCACGCTGCCACAGAAGGAGACAACAACTATAATTTCTCCACGTGAGATGCTGAACAGTCAATAAAGTACCATGAAAACCATCCTTAGGAATTCCCAGTCCACTTTATGCACACCCTGACTGCAAAATCAGCCTGAGCCGTGCCTCTGCCTGGGCGACCCACCCAAGTGACACCTCTTGCCGTTGCAACAGCACTGCTGGTGATGATCAACATCATGCTGCTCAAAGCCAACCTGGGCATCTCCAGATGAACCATGGTGCCAGCAGCATGCACACATCCAGCCCCCAACATGGCTCTGTCATGGTTTAACCCTGAATGATAACCGGACCATGCAGCGACTTGCTGACACACACACACACACACACATACACACCCCCGGTGTGGTGAGGAGGAGAATCAGAAAGAGTGAGAGAAAGAACTCAAATAAGGGAACAAGAAGGGAACGTGAACAGAACACGAACCAAACAAGGAACATGAAGAAGGGGGCGATGGCCAACCCTCATTCACACCGGCCATGCCGTCTATGGTATGGAATACTCTCTCTGGCCAGTTTGGATCAACTATTCCAGCTGTGTTCCTCCCAGGCCCTTTCACCTGCACATCAGCAAAACCTGGGAAACTGCAAAACACCCCCAATCACCCAGCATCAACCACCACCACCACACCACACACTCAATCCAAACCACAGCAGCTGCTGAAAACAAAACCAGCTCCGTCCTGGCTGAAACCACGACAGGCTTGCAGCAGGGAGACACACCTCTGCACCCCTTCTCTGCAGGAGGAGGAGTTTCAAAGGAATACACATCCAGTTGGTGGGTATGCTAGGAAGCGAGCTTTTGGGAGCAAGCCAAGTTTTACTTATGCTGTGAAATAATTCAGACAGCTGCTGCGGGTTAATTCCCTTACGCTCCATTAGCCTGGTTAGCAGCCGCCTGCTGAAGCAGAGGGCTGGGAACAACACACAAGGGCTCCTTGTGCACTGTTTGCACCTCGGAGAGGATGGGTTTATCCCGTGTTCACCCACCACCAGGGACGGTGCAGCTGTGGAAATTCCTCCTGTCCTTAAAGAGCCTTTTATCAGCAGGGTCTTGCCCTGGAGTAAGCTTGTGTTGGATTGGGTAGGGAGGCAGAGGAAATGAATGCAGCTCTCAGCTTCCTAGTGCATACAAGAGAAATAAAACCACCCCCCAGCCACAGGAGCATGCCAGGGCGCTCCTCTGCGCACAGCCTCAGTGCCCACAGCCCACGGGCTGCAAGCAGCTGTGCACATCTTGGGGGCGGGACGTCCTGGTGCAGCAGGGCAAGAAGGATAGTCACAGGATCACAGCCTGGTCTGGGCTGGAAGGCACCACTGAAGATCATCTAGTCCAACCCCTCTGCCATGAGCAGGTACACCTCTCACCAGACCAGGCTGCTCAAAGCCCTGTCCTACCTGGCCTTGAACAATTCCAGTGACGGGGCATCCTCAGCTTCTCTGGGCAACCTGTGCCAGTGTCTCACCACCCTCATGGTAAAAAATTTCCTCCAACCTAAAGCTGCCCTCTTCCAGTTTAAAAACGTTTCCCCTTGTTCCAACACTACAAGCCTTGGTAAAAAGTCTCTCTACATCTTTCTTATAAGCCAGGCTGAACAACTACTCATGTCCTCACAGCAGAGCTGCTCCAGCCCTCTGAGCGCCTTTGTGGCCTCCTCTGGACCTGCTCCAACAGGTTCGTGTCCTTCGTGTGTTGGGGTCCCCAGAGCTGGAGGCAGCACTGCAGGGGGGTCTCACCAGAGCAGGGCAGAGGGGCAGAATCCTCCCCCCCCCCCCCCCGACCTGCTGCCCATGCTGCTGGGGATGCAGCCCAGGAGACGGTTGGCTTTCTGGGCTGCAAGCGCACATTGCTGACTCACATCCATTTTGTCACCCACCAGTACCCCCAAGTCATTCTCTGCATCCATCCATCCTTCCCTCAGTCTGTACAGGTACAGGGGATTGCCCTGACCCAGGTGCAGGACCTTGCACTTGGCCTTGTGGAGCTTCATGAGATTCACACAGGCCCACTCCTCCAGCCTACCACGGCCCCTCTGGATGGCCTCCCTTCCCTGAAGTGAATTAACTGCACCACTCAGCTTGGTGTGTCTGCAAACTCGCTGAGGGTGCGCTCAATTCCACTGTCTATGTCATGATTCCTCCCCTCCTCTCTTCCTGTAGGAACTACCTTTCTCTTTGTAAGGAGCTGGCTTCTGAAACCAAGCAAACAACAAGAGCATCTGCAGTTTCTCCTCAGGGCCTCCCGGTACCACACCTGGCAGCTGAAGCATGTATTTATGAGATTCTGGGAAGGAGGAAAGACCAATGTCTGCAAAGAATTCATTCGGGATTTGCCAGCCGGTTGCCATCTGTCTGCAGCCACACCAATCCAACACTGTGTGTACCCAGCTCCCAAAAGCCTCCTTCCCCATACCATGGTGCTGCCCTCTCAACAACCAGTCCCTGGAATGCCCATCTTAAGGACTGTTGACCTTGATATACTTCTTGAAGGAGGCCACAGGTGTTCAGAGCACAAGCCGCCCCGGACTGCATTTTTCCACTGGACTGACCCACCAGACCTTCATCCAGCACACTCCTGGTCCCTAGCAAAATGCCAGTCGAGCGAAACCCAAAGACCAACTTCCTACGTAACTCAGGATCCAAGAACCAGCTCACCTTGACTCACCTCGAAGCACGCCCCGCTGCAAGCGGGACCTCACAACACCTAACTGTCACATAGGATCAGCATTTCAGCGCCCAAACCCGAAGCACTCCCATCTTACAGCAGGCTGAGAAGGGGCTAGGACCACTTTGAAGGTGGCAAGATACCTCCACGCCCACCGTGTGCCTTGCCAGAGGTTGGCATTTTGAGATTTCCAGTTAAATCTAATCCCCAGTACAAAGCAGAAAGCACCAACAGGGAAAGGACCGGTTGTAAAACACAGAATAATTAACACACTGGCACCGTGCACACAGCCTCCAGAGGACCAGAAGAGCTCCCACCTCTGCTCGGACAGGAACAAGAACCAGCCTTGTAGCGGAGCACAGAGGGAGGAGACACCAGCATGGGCAGACCACCGGAGGAGGAAATCCACATGACCTCAGGACTTACCTCCACCCACTTCCCGTTGACTTCCATGAAAAGAACACAGAAGGGGTCGGATTTGGAAGTGACATCCCTGTCCAGAAGGTTTTGGCCGCAGATGGACAACTCGACTTTGCAGACACAGTACTGGGAGCTGACGGGCCCCGCTGGCATGGGAGTCACGGTGTACGCCATGGACTCCAGCGGCAGCAGCTCCAGGCAGTCTGTGGGACACGAGAACAGAGAGAAACCTCAGCACAAGCGGAAAGGTAGAAAATGCTCTGTCGGCATCAGTGGGTTGGGCACAGACAGGGGCCACATCCAGAGCCTTGTGCTCTAAGCTACACTCAGTAAGTTAGGAGGCTTTCCTGGCTCCAAAGTATCTCCCCGTCCCATCCCCATCCACTGCATGACCTAGTGCATGGGATGATTTATAGGGCCCTGATAAAAAAACATTTGTTAAAAGACGAGTTTGCCAAAAGTCCGCAACCAAAGCCATTTTGCAGAGATAAACACGTTTTATACCATTATTAGGAAAAAACCCCATCTCACATGACAGTTTTGCCTTCTGATGTGCAGTTCACTTGGCAAAAAACACTGAAGATCTTCAACAGAGAAGAAGAAAGGGGAGAGAAAAAAAAAAGATAAGAAAAAGCATTTTCAGATTAATTTATACTAATTAACCTTTGCGGCTGGGGTCGCTAGTGGAAAGACCTATTTTCAGCAGCTGCTTCAATGCATTTTGCCCTCTTTTTCAAGAGTGGCTCCTGGCTCATCCACTTTCTCTGAAAACCCCATACATCACCTTGCTCCACCTCGATAAGCTATCTGCTGCTGTTTGGCACTGAAAGCCCAATTAATACTATTTGTCTCTTTTGCCTGGGCATGAGTATTTATGAGCTCTTGTGCTGCTGGGAGGGGGGCCACTGCCCTCTTCCCTTGCAGCTCAGCCTCTGAGCTGGGTGGGGACAGGGGACAGGGTTGGGGTGATCCCAGCACAGCTGTGGGAAATGGAGCTCCAGACTGGCCGCCGGCTGCCCTGAGCGCTTGGCCCCAGTTCCAACAGATACTGAGCGGAAAACAGCTCCTGCTTCCAAGGCTCCGAGCCCTCCTCTCCTACCTGCCAAGATCTCTGCTTGGCACTAAGTCACCAGAAACAAGCCTGATTTTAACCCCCAACAGTAAACGCAAGCGCTTCATCACAGCCTACTGCTCAGGGCGACAGTGGTGCAATCATTTCAGCTCCACAGGAACCCAGAACATCTCTAGAAGATCTCCAGAGGGGCAGATCTCCATCCTTGGCTGCACACACAGCTGCATCACTGAAACAGCACCCACGTCCCTTCCTCTCGGTTTCCCCTTGCCTAGACCGAGCCCATCTCATGCCGTGACTCCCTGTCCACAGCAGCGCAACACCGAAATGGTGGCAGCGACACCAAAACGGTGGCACATGAAGGCAACCATCCATTTACCGTGACTTTGAGGAGAAACACGCCGAAGCAGAAGTCCTCATGGCTCATCCACCACAAAGCCCCCGTGGCCGCTGGGACAGTGGCTCCGAAACGCCCGTCCCTGCCGAAGCTGCCTCTGCTCCTCTCAAGCCCATGTTGCCGGTTGCAGTTAAAACAAAGATTTTATTTATTTTTTTCCTTTAATGCACAGATTATGTCATCGATGTCTTAAAATAGCCGGGCCTGTTCTATTTATGCTGCTGTCTGTCTGCCGCTCCCTCCGAAAAGCGAACACGGGGCAGCTGTGCTGGCGTGGACCCGGTCCTGCCAGAGCAGGGAGATCTGGGCTGGGTTTTTCCATCTCCCCTTCCCCCAAATCTTGGCGCCATCTCACAAAAAGCAGAGGCAGCAAATGACTCAGTGGAAAAAGCTTTTTCCCAGGGCTGGCAGGCATCAAAACATCCTCTCAGTGGGTTGTGCATTGCCTGTGCTCCAGCCACTGTGCTCAGCTGGCCGTGCTCGCTGGGGAACACACAGTCAAACTGGTCACGGGGAAGAGGAGAGGCGGCCAGCGCTGGGGCTAGCTGAGGGCAGAAACCTGGTGGGACTCATGTCCCCTGCATGGACACAGTCACCTCCTGGGCACCCAAAATCAAGGACCAGAACGTTGGCCTCTCCCCCAGGTGCCAACCTGGAGAGTGTGATGTCATCTCATGGGTGCCAAGCACAAAAGCTTGCGCTCCCTCCCCAAGAGGTTGAAAGGTAGTGGGAAGACGTGACCACCCCTTTCTACCCATTCCAAGATGATTTTTCCACCGAGTAACTGCTGGTCCAGCCAGCCCACCAGGGATGGAGATGCCAAAGAGATGGGCAGCTCTCCCGAATCATGGCTCGGGCTACTCCTTTCCCCTAGCTCCAGTCCTGGTATAAAACCCTGAGGAGTGTAACCACCCTGATTCAGCCAAAAAGTAATTAGTTTAAATGAAAAAGTCATTCTCCCAAACAGCAGAAGGGGGAGCTGGCACGAAAAGAGACAGCTTGCCATCATCTGTATTTTAGTCTGTGCTCCTTTTTTTATTCTCCTCTCCCCGCGTTCACCACCCTGAACGAAGTCCTGCAACTTGCTCGGCATCTGCAGCCAAATATTCTCCTGACGTACAATCCCAGCTGCCGGCTTTGTGCCGATCACGCGAGCACATGGCCTCCTGCCAAAACATGGCTGAGCTACTGACAGGAGCACTTGGGGACAAGCATGAAGGTCCAATTGCCCCACAGTCCCATCTACCATCGGCCACAGCAGATGCCTGAAAGGATTCACAAGAGCAGGACCAGGGTGGAGGGACATGGTCCCCAAATTCTGGGCTCTAGTTTCCAGGACCTCCTGAGTCAGACGCATCTTTGTGATTCGTTACCTTCAAGTGCTTTTCCCTCCAGTACTTGGCCACCTCCAAGCTGTTCCGTGTCCACATCCCGCAGTGAGAGGTTTCGCTGGCTGGGGGCACACACAAGCCCTGGGGCCTCCCAAAATATCTGAGATGAACATCTGGGAGCCCCAGAGCAATGCACACAGATGTTCTCCTCCTTCTCCTCTCCCTCCTCCTCCTCACCCCATGGCCCCCCGGATCCCTGCAGTAGAGATCCCCAAAGCACGTGCAGAAGGGCCAGCTAGAAGCCCCGGGATCTTTTCTTCCTCTCTTATCTTGAAAGAGAAGGAGGGGAAGGAGTTACCTGTTTTGGAAACTCACTTCTGGCCTGGGAGGTTCCCCTTGGCTGCTGCCCCACGAGAAGCAGTCACTTGAGCCACGCTAAAGCCCCACTTAAAACATTGAGAGGAAAAAAAGAGAGGGAAAAAATAAAGCTCTGCTTTAAGTGAAACATTTGGGGGGCTTTTTTTATTGGTAATAATGCCATCAAACATCAGTGATCTCCTCTCCTTAAAGAAATCAGATTTATTTTCACAGGGAATATCAGGCATATTTGAAACAGCCCCAGAAGTACAGACATCCACTGGTGATACCATGCAAAGTCCCTCTGGGTCCCTCCTGGGGATGCCCCTCCCCTTCTTTGGGACAATCCATGATTTCTGTCACATGCCACAGAAGTCACCTGTGACTCAGCCCACTTGGGCTGCCTTACCACAGCCTGCTGTGATTGTGGAAGCAAATTCTCTTTCTGGAAGGGGAAAATAGGAGAGAGGACCTTCAAGCAGGTAAATTTGGGTTCCTATAAAGTATCTGATTTCACAGGCAGCAGAGACACGGTGGGAGAGCAGAGGTACCCAGGGGAGGATGAAGCGGAGGTGAAAACGGGTTGTCAGAAGATTGAGGCAAAGGAGAGTAGCAGGAGGACACAAACCAGTTGCCCAGAGCAGCTGAAAAGCTGAAAGACAACACACATGGAGCCGGAGATGCCAGGAAAAGCCGGGACGCACCGGGAGGGATGCCCAACGCAGCTCCCCATGCTGTCAAAACCCGCACCAGCCACTTTGCTCCCTCCTGTCAACAAATAGAGTCATCTCCAGAATTATTTTGCAAAGCAAAGATGTTTGCCTTTCAGTCTCGCCTAGGCAGCACAGTGGATTCACCAGCCTGCACCTGGTCTTAATAACAGCCTGGTTACCTTCGGAATGCACGTGCAATTAGTCATGTACACAGCACTGTGCTGCCAGTGTCGCCAGCGAATACTTCTGCCGTGGGCGAGCAGGCTGGGAGGCAGAACGGGGATGCTTGCACATGAAAACTCCCTGCAAGGATGTGCCTTGGGTACCCACTACCATCAGAGGATCTTCATCTCTCCTGCTAGGCAGGGAAAGGCTGAAAACTCTCCGAGCATCCCAGTGCAGGCAGCAGAGCTGGGACTGAGCTCAAATTCTCCCAAATTTCCAGGGATTCAGGGTAGACCCAGCAGAAAGGCTGGGCTCTGTTTTCCAGGCTGGCACAGTGTGAGTGAGTCCCACAGTCCTGCCTGATGGAAGAAGTCAATGGGACTGTACTGAGATATTTTAGGGGCCTATTTAGCAGGAAAAAGGGTTTCAGGACAACATAATTAAGTAATTTCTCCAGTGAACCCTTCCTGATGGAATCTGTGCCTAATGATGCTTCAATGGGTGATGCTGCTCGTGCTGACATCTAGTTTTCTCACACTGGTGCCGCAAAATCCCATCCCAAGCAAGGTGTGACAATGGCTGGTGGCCACCTCGGTGCGACAGCAGCTGCTTCTTCATTTCGTGCCCAGGCCATAGTCACCCACAGCATCCAGCTCCTCTCAGACCTCCACTGTCCCCAGAAAAGCCCTCATCCACCAGCTCTTGGCGTGGTTTTGTGATGGTGTAGGCAGCGCCCTCCTTGCCAAAACCCCAAGCAGCTGCACCAATGGCTACGCAGGCAGCTTCTCCAGTGGGTGATGATGAGCAGAGCAAAGTCACTTGGGGTGTCCTGGGAGTCACAAATTGCCGGAAAACCCTGAGGCAAAGCCCCTGGCACCAGAGCTGGCTTTGCATTTCAGACTCTCCAGAAAGGTTGTGTCCCCGCTTCCCAGCCAGCAAGAGAAGATGCTGTGCAAAGAGGGCTGCCGTACCCAGCTGTGTCAGAGACCACGACCTCCCAGCCAGCACGCTGGGACAGGCAAGAGAGCTCTCCTGAGTCTCACAGCTCATGCAGGGAACTGGGATAAAAGCCCAGGGAGAAACCAAGGCAGAAACAGAGGATGAGCTGGAGTCCCAGACCAAGGCACCAAACACAAGTCCATACCGGCAACACT
>KL280323.1:79847-100709 GCA_000699545.1 Podiceps cristatus | reverse complement strand
CCCCCCGCCTCCCTCCCCAAGTTTTCTAGTGTCCTTGTAGCCATGTTGACAAGCTGTCAAGGACTTGGAAGTCCCTTCAGAAATCTCTCTTCTGTTCCAGCCTCCCCCACCTCTCTGGATGGAAGTCTAGTGATTTCTACAGCCTGTATTTACACAATTTTACATATAATTTTTTAACTCTGAATCACTCATCCTACTGAATTTTTTGTTCCTGTGATGTGCAGCATCTACCTCAAAGGTTAGTAAAGGTCTCTTACTCTTTGTCACTGCTGTGGCCATAAGAGGGTAGTAAAACAGAGAATAATTTTCTTATGCCGTGAAATTTTCCGTGTATGTTTCAACCTAATGTTCCTGGAAATTACCTTATTTGCTGCTTTCTGCACACAGTGAATCACTATTTGCCCTGCTTCACAAAATAGCATTTTCAGTCCTGCACCAGCTTCCACGCTTGGTTCACTGCAGCAGTGAGTCCCAAATGCTGTTCCAAACCCACTTCCCTTCTGTCCATTTTGTTTATCACCTTTGTTAGTTCCTTCCCTTTTTGTTTTATATGACCGAAAAAGAGTTGTTTTCCCTATATAAATCATAATTTCAAACATTTATGTTGAATTCCTTTTTAGTTATGCCACACTACAAAGCACTGTTGGTACTAAAATTCATCTTCCTACAAAAGGTTTTTTTCCCTGGCAATTCTTGATCATTCTTTTCACTCTTTGCTATTTAGTCTTACAGAATTCTTTCTATTGTTTGTTGGTGATGGTTATTTTACATAATATTTGAGAGAAAGCTGCCATTCATTTAAACAAAAGCATTCTTAAATCCATTATATTGTTCACGATTCCCTTGCTCATTTGTCTGAACATTTTGTTCTGTTTTTGACCACAGCTGAACATTAAGCAGGAGCTGCCTTTGAACATGTTGTACACCTCCTCTTTTAAGTTTGTTTGCAGCAACAGAGCTATTAAGTTAATCAGCTGTGTATTTTCCACTTCAAATGTTATTAATGGAAACTTAACAGCAAAGGTGCATATACTTACCTTTATCTTACTGTGTATCTTTAAATGACACATCAGAGAGAAGTCTTTCCAGACATCACCTTAGCCATGGGTTGGAAAAGTGCAAAATGATTCTGTTCGTAAAAAAACCCCAAAAAACAACCAAACAAAAACAACCAACCAACCAACCAAAAAAACCCCAAAACACCAAAAAACAAGCAACGTAGAATAAGTTTATTGGTATATTCTGATGGATATATGAGTGCTTCCCAACACTAGTGCAAAGTACCACACATATGCAATGCAAACACCAGTCACTGAAGTGTGATGCATTGAGTTAAATAGTCAATAACCAAAAAGTAAATTAAAAATGGAAAAGTTTGGGCTGGAGCAGGGGGAAGGGAAAGGGTCTGCAGCTGTAATGGACACTTTCCTCAGATTCAGTTTGGGGGGTGATGTCTCTCTTGGTTGCAAGCGTTTGAGGATGTGGCAGTTCTCTCCTGCCTATAGCGCCTACAGCCCTAAGATGGATGGACTATGAGTGCATTGTACTAGCTTGTCCCCCTCCCACAAAAGATCCATCTTTGCAGCAAAATATCCTCTTCTGTGTGCACTGAGGTACTTAAAACAGTGTATATTGCTCAGCATGAACAAGGCTTTCGAGTTACTCCCTGTAGAAGGATGTGAGTCACCTGTTTCTTATGCTCTTACACTCTGCCAAGACTACTAGAAAACCCTGTAATTCTAACAACTGGCACTCGTGGCATCAGCAAGGCCCAAAGCAAATTTCTTTCGGGTGTCCTACAGGTGGCACTGTAATTTCGGTGTCATGAATAGCAAAGTATTCAGATCTCCGGATGTCTCCTCGACCTGCCTTTGGACCCTGGAATTTCCCTACCGCTGCAGAGCGAGATCTGAGGAAACACAGGAGAATCCCTAGGCAGCAGCATCCCTCTGTCCTGCTTTGAGGAAACCGGTCTGTAATAGCCCAGTGAGTCAAAAAGGAAAATTTCACTTCAAAGCATGCAATGACCTGCCTTATTTTTAGCAATGCCTATCACTTTGAAGAAGGATGGGATTTAACAGAGTGCATGCTCTGTCTTTTCTAGACTAATGGGATACGTGAAATAAGAGTTTTGTGTAGAGAGTGCAATGACAATTATTTAGAAGTGTGTTCTGCAGCTAGATGTTTATTCATTCTTGAAGTCCACGTACCTGTGGCTGAAACTGTTGAACCAGAAAAGCACCCAAAACTACAAGGTCCTGATTTTTGTTTTTCTTTGTTCCTCAAGCCTAGTAAAAATGTAACTTAAATAAGTATCTGTCTCATATTTTAATAGGGCTATTAATTTTGGCTTGCCATTGCATCAGCGAGTCAAAAAGGAAAAATGGGATATAAAGATTGTTGGTTTGAAACTTAGACCCATGTGCTTTTCTGCAGAACTTGCTGTCAGCCCCATCCCTGCTTGGATGGTGTTTCCTGGGACACACCTTGCAGGTGACCCAGAAAAACCAAACCGGTAGCGCTTCATGCCCCATCCTTCAATTGTCCCGAGGGCTCCCTGGCCTTGGCGTGGCTGGGCTCGGGCTGCCCTGAGCTCTCCCACACCTTGGGGTGTGGGGTTGGACCCTGGAAAGCCCCCGGAGACCTAGGCTGGAGGGATGCTCTGGGGAATTGGGTCAGCAACAGAGGCTGCGCTTAGGCTTGGACAGTGCGATTTGTTACGGGGCACCCATAATCTGCTTTCTCCTGTCTCCCACAATGCATTTGGAGCCTCTTCTCAGAAATATTTGATAGCAAAGCTTTTAAACCAATTTCCATTTGTGAAACAAGCAAACAAACAAAACTAGCTACCTGGGAGTATTTCTAATTTTATTAGTCCCTGCACTTCACCTTGCCTGGTTCTAGTATTAATAGTTCTGGCAGACAAGGCTTTTAGCACTTGCTTTGATGCCTGGCTTGTGGTTTGCATAGTCATGACTTGTAAAAGAGACACCAGTTTCCTCTTGGGCAATTTCAGCATTGCAACCAATTTCTGTAAAAGTTTCCTCTCTGCTTTGTGAGGTGTGGGAGTTGACAGGACAACGTGGCTGTTCGTCAGAATTCCTTGCTGGTAAGGTTGTGGCTTATTTCTTTCCTCTTAAGTGACAAACATTAGTTGTTTCTAATGACATCTACTTTCCTCTTCTTCTTTTTTCTTTTTTTTTTTTTTTCCTTTTTTTTTTAAAAAAAAAAATGGTTTTAGCTGATGAGAAACAACATTTACTTGGTACAATAAAGGAAGTTCACACTGGCAAGCAATTGCTTTCTTTAAGGGCTGTGTAAAAGATCTTATGTTTCCCCCTTTTCCCCCCCCTTTTGGTTAAAAAATGCAAATGGATTACTTAAAAATAATGAAACCATTAGAAATAATGGAGTTTGTTTGTGGGGTGAGGACAAGTGACAGCACATCTGAACAAGTTCAGATCATCAAAGGACGGGGTGACAGTCTAGTCATGACTGTTTCATGTAAACCAGATATTTGTGAAGCCAAGTGTGTAATATAGAAATTCCTTCATTGATTTTAGGTTCCTAGAGAAAAATGCGCAAATCTAGTATTGTATAAAAAAAATTACGGTGCAATATTGGGTTAGACAGTAACGTGCTGTGGTGACAGCACTGAGCAGATTGATTTCTGGTTTTAATGTGAAAAGAATTTTGGGTTACATTCATTTGCACATTTTTCTCATAGACATGGAATTGTGTGAGTAAAGACATAACAAAAGTACTATGGGAATAGGCTTACCCATACCATGAACAAAAGGACAGCTGGAATTAAATTTTCCTGTCTTTTGTACTGAAACAGAAATCCCAAACCCCTGACTGCATCTTTGGACTCGAGGTTTCCTCAACAAAATGTGCCTCTAGTGAAAGCTGAGATTAACAGCTTGTTTAATCATTCACTTAACTACTTGCTTCCAACAAGTCCTTTTTGGGGTGTAGGGTAATATCTTTCTTTACTGGCCTCAATTATATTAATTGGACTTCTTGGAGGGCTTATTATCCCTGCTCAGGAGCTGCAGTTCGGTTCAGTAGGATTTTCCTGTCTGCCAGTTAGGCCAACATTTAACAGTTTGTGAAAATTCATAAAGGACAGAGAGATTGTTTGGTAACTTCTCATGAAATGGCCTTTCTGTACCTTCCCCTGTGGTGAAATTTTTACGCTTTCTAGAGGCGAGAAGTGCCTGTCTGGAAGGGGAGACTCCCACCCTGCCCCTCTCTTGGCGCTGACCCTGGCGACGGAGCTGCCTGTGGTTTGCTCAGCTGGAAGTCCCGCACGGCGGGGCTGCGCGCCTTGCGCCGGGGACGCCGGCGCTCTCCGCTTTCTCGTGCTGCGTCGCTTTGACTTTGCCCGGCATGCTGCCTCGCCGCTGCCCCCGAGAGCGGCCTGCTCCTTGGAGCAGAGCACGCGGCTCCTCGCACCCTGCGTTCCAACACCTGCTTTCCATTGGAAAGTCACACTGGTGTCATAGGTGGAAAAGGTGAAAGGGCACATTAAAATGTATACTGTCTGCAAAAGCGTGCTTCACGACTGCGTCTGTGCTAGAGCCAGGGGGAAACAGGGTGATGGAAAGCTCTGTTTCATTCTAAAAATGGCAAGAGCCATTAAAGCCAGGATGCTATTGTTCACGTGAACTTTTTGTGCAAGCTGCTTGCTACTTGTCTCCATGCATACTAGGAGACCTGATCTCTTGCACGGCTGTCTAGTGGTCAGAAAGCAGCATTTGCATCTCTTTTGACTCTTTTTTTGAGTGTCTTTCCCTGAGTGGGTGCAGCAGGCAGCTGCCGCGTGTTCAGCATGGCACACTCTCCACTGATGTCTGTGCAGTCCCTGCAAGGTGGCTGGGGAAGACATTGAGCCAACATAATCATAGAATCATAGAAAGGTCTGGGTTGGAAGGGACCCCAAGGATCATAGAGTTCCAACCCCAACACTAACCTCCAGACCTGGACCTACATGAGGTTGGCCAGGGCCCCATCTAACCTGGCCTTGAACATGGGCTGAAGAGCTTCCATGGTTGTTAAGATGCTCTCTGTTTTGTCCTTGTTAATTCTAGATGTTTCCCCTTGCCTCCCAAATCCGTCCATTCCACACTCCCACATGATCTAGCTACTTGGTTGTGGGTGAATAGGATGAGGATTGGTTTGGATGAAGACACAGCAGTAGGACACTGTACAGGCAACAGTATTGTGCGCTCGCTTGATTAAATGGTACGGATGTGCAGCCTGCTGCTAGTCAGCTTGTTGTATGGAGGTCCTAGCAGATTCTCAGTTGGTGTTGGATCCTGAGGTAGGAGCAGTAACCCAGAGAGAGAGGGATGTGTCGCTAAAAGACACGTTGAATAATTTCACTATTTTGTGTGTGGAACTGTCTTCAAGGGGTCACTCAAACATCTGCCCACACACCTAGTACTATTTGTGGGCCAGTGTAGCAAGTACTGTTCACGGGGCTGGAGCAAGTGTCCTGCCTGATGCATCACTTACTGATAATGAAATCATGCTGAGTGTGGTTACACAATCACTAAACAGGAGATGGCATGGAGGTAATGTTGCATCTGAAACTATGCCTATTAACCCTTTTTGCATCTCAGTTTCCCTCTCAGCTGAAGCAGTCATGTTTCTGTCTCTTAAGGATTTTTCTGAAAAGCAATACGTGCAGTTAGAGACATAGCCCATTGAAGTGCCTATGTGTGCGCGCTGTGCTTATGCCTTAGTGACATATATTTCTAAAAATATTTCACTTCTGCAGCCTCCTCTACCCTCTAATTGTTCACTTTTCTTTCCTATCATCAAGTTACAGGCTGGCTGCCCTCCAGTGTCTGCCTCTTTTGCTTTTGCTATGGGGCATCTCTGGTGTAAGTCCCATGAATAGACTGAATTCTTGTGCCATGACAAGTGTGCCTGTCTTCCTTTAGCTCTGTCCCCTACTCTGTGCATATGCTTTCAGTTGTCCACATGTTCTTGTTTCTTTTCTCTTTCCTCTCCAAACAGGTCTTGCTGATTGCTTCCAAGGTATATATGTGTGTGTGTGTGTGTGTTGAAATCAACATAATGACATGGTCTTGCCTCACCTACTATTTCTTTGATTCCTTCTTGTCCTGCAGATATGGCTTCCTGCTCTGGGTAGACCTCATCTTCCCTTGACTACCTTACCTTGCTTTTCCCCAGAACCTCCTCTAGTCTTTTTCCCTTTCCTCAGATAATACGTTTCTATTTCTTCTATTAAATGCAGTCAACCAACAGAATCCTCTGTTCTCTGCCATCATTTTATCCTGGCATTTACCTTTGATTTTATCTGAAAATCTCTTCCTACAACCTGTCTGTGATTCTGTCTGCCAATGGTTCTCCATCTGTTTTCTGAGACACACTTACAAATTACCTTTCAGAAGGTCCTGGTGTACCTCAAAATACTGTCTATGGTTAACTAAAAGATCCTATCCTCTGATCCACTTTTCCTCTGGACCTTATGCCTGAGTAATTTTATTCACAAACATCAGCATGGCTTCTCCTCCTTTGAAGGGCGGATCTACTCTTAAAACACAGCATTGTCCTTTTTTTTTTTTTTTGACCAAATGTAGCGTTTGGCTTGTCTCTGATATGTCATGGCTCAGCCTTTAGTTCGATCCAGCATAATCAGCTTCTGACTTGCCTAAATCATCCCTGCTTATTACTGACAGTGACATTATGGGCGAAGTTCCTTCTTCAGTTCTCTATGTCCTCATTTCCAAGCTATGTTTAAATTTTGCACACACTTTCAAATGGCTTCATTCTCCATACTCAAAAATAAACTGTCACCCAAGTTGTCATTATCTCATGTCACATTTACTGAAATTTCCTATTCTCTAGCCTTGGCAAAAGTAATCTCACCACACTCATATAAATTCAGAAACCCACTGCAAGGATAATTTTCTTGCTCTGCTTCTTTGTTTTATCTCCCAGCCTATTTATTTACACTTCTGGGCAGCATCAAACAGACTGAGCCTTAACTCTCATTTTGAACTCCCTGGGATCCCTCCCTCCCTGGAATCTCTCTCATAGTTTTGCAAACATTTGAAAACATTGTATCTCATTATTTTTCAAAGCCACTTGCTACAGCACTGACACAAACCTTGACGATGTCTGTCCTCAGACATGCTGAGACCCAATATATGATTCTGATGACTGTTGTCTCGCTGTTATCTCAGACTCTGTCTGATTCCTGTCCACATCCGCCTGTTGTGTCTTCTCTTAAACTGGAAGCCGCCAGGAGCAGAGATGCCTTCTCTTTTCTTCTTTGTTCCTACAGTACCTGACATATGGTCCATTATAATGGAGATAAACATACTGCAAACCCTATTGCTAATATTTCACAAAGTTTCTTTGACAGTGTTTTGCGTGGTAATGCTATAAATCACTTTACATAGTTCCCTGCTTTGTTACATTCTGTAGCTGAGTTGTTATCCTTGTTCCTTCTTGCAAGGTCTCAGGAGAACTCATGCTCTTATTCTTTGGTGCATCCAAGTCTATAAGGTTCTTCCAGGAACAGCTTCTGGGTACATGCACCATCAAAATATCATACCAGCTGAGTCATATTAATTGTGTTTATTTTCTCTTAATCTAAAGCAAATGTAACTTCTAGGCAATTTGGTTTAGCTTAAATCTCTTTCATAGTTAATATGTTTCAGCTGGCACATATGCTTATGTGTCTGAGCTTTCTGTAGCTCTCTAATACCATCTTTAAATGATTTATGCAGATCTCACAGAGTGCAAGGAGAATGGAGATGATGTCAAATAGTCAAATTTTCTCAGAAAGCGACAATGTGAGGATGTTTGTAGAAATAGGAAGCGGCACTTCCCAAATTTGTTGTTAAATGTCTTCTCAGTTCAGGGCAAAATAGGGAATTGGGAAGGGAGGGAAGAGGGGTGGAATGGGGAAACAGAGATAATTATGTACCAGCAATTTAGTGCACTGTAGGGTTTCTTTTCAGGTGTAATTTTTGTCTTCTCTCTCTATCTGGAGTCTTGTGAGTTGCACCCAAATGCACTACCAGCGCACTTTCCCTCCCGCTGAGGTGAAGATTGAAGCTGCACTCTGAAGTGCCACGTAGTACGTGCCGTTGCAGGGGTAAGCGAGATCCTCCAGCAGTTTTCTGTCTCTTGGATTCATTGTCTGTGTCTGGCATAAACTCTGTTTTCAGTAAAGATGCATTGTAGAGATACAGCCCTAGAAACACAGTGAATCACAACAACTTAACCCTGGTATCTGCAACCACAGAAGAGACATCTTGGTCTTATATTGGTTAATTTCTGAGTCCGTAGGGCTTTCTCCAGTTCCTCCACTTTGATGATTTCTGATGAGATAACCTTTCAGCTGGTGGCTGCATTCTAGCCTGTTCGCCTCCTAATGGAAGCCTTTGGACAGCTTTGGAGACAGCTACTCAGCATGCTTAACGATTTTGCTCCTGCTTTTTGGCCATAATATTGCTTTATACTATATCATATGGTATTATATTTGAGTCCTTTATTGCTGCCTGTGGATGTGTAAGGACATCGGGTGCTCAGTTAAAGTTCGTATCATCTCTCCACTGCTGCTTCCCCTTCTTTCACTTTTAATGAAGTGACACAGTAGGAACATATTGGTTGCATATGCAACACATTATGAAATGTGTTGAAGACTTGACTGACGTCCAGTTTGAACAGCTGTTCAACCTTCTGACCTGACTTAGAAAGCCCTCTGAAGCTGCAGCCTTGGCTACCTTCAATTCAACATTTCAGCATTCTTTTATCCTAATATTTGTGGTGAGTTCACTTTCTTCTGCTAAGAATTGACAAACTCTGGAGTGGCAGACATTTAAAAAAAAGAAAAAAAAACCAAACCCAAACCAAACCCACACCACCACAAACATTTTAAGAGTGAGTCTTCTGGATTAGTTTGATTTGCTTATTTGGAGTAGCTTGGATTTTTTTCTTCCTCATCATTGATCTTAACAAATCACAGACTGATGGTCAACGTCTGTCCACTTTGTGAGAAGTGGGTTTCTTGTGCCAACCTCCTTATAAATTTGGGTAAATTTGGTATTATTGCTCAACTGTATGTAAGTTATAATATTGAAATTTAAGGACTGTAATAGAATTTGAAAAATAAATATTTTAAAATCAGGACATAATGAACTTTAGACATGATATCATAGCTTGATTCCACTTAATGTTTTTCTTATTCTGTGTTGGGCTATAGGTTTCAGCAAAAGGAAATATTAATGAAAAAAAAGGAATTAATATTGTCAAAAAATACGACTGGAAAAATTTTAGTTTTTTCTAAATAGTCATTTAGTTATTAGACTGTTTATCTAATTTGTGTTTTTAGATTAAAAAAAAAATTCCTTTTTTTTTTTTTCTTTCCCCTTCCCCCCATGATAAGAAAGTGTCCTGGTTTCAGCCAGGATGGAGCAAATTTTGTTTTCAGCAGCTACTGTGCTTTAGATTTAGTATGTGAAACATGGTGATAGTACAAACAAGTGGCTGCGTGGTCTGGTTACCATTCGGGATTAAGCCACGACAGAAAACAAGACTTTTTCTTCAAAGCTGTATATATTTTTTTTTTTTTTTTAACAAACTTTGTTATGTTTTCTGTTTTTAAAATCTCTGGGGAGAGCTCTTTTTTTTTTCTTTTTTATTCTTTTTTTTTTTTTTAATGAAAACATTGTTTTCTCTGAGATATTCTGTGGAAGACAAATACAAAGTAGAACTAATGATAGCATGAAGATGAGAAGTTTTCTGTGGTCATGTTTATGGTGTTAATTTCTTGGTGTAATAAAACAGTAGTTGAGATTGTCATATTGGCATATTAAAGTCATTTAAATGTGATGCTTATTCACATTTAGACTTTCTTTAAGATATTTCTCCATCGCTAAAAAAATGAGGGTGGAATGGATGGTAACAGCTCTCGCCCAGAAAGTTGAGGTGCTTACTGGTACTGAGTAGGACTTTTGCGTTCAGATGTTCTCCTCAGAGCTCTGTGCGCTCACCGAGGTGTTTCTGGTTATGCTCGCGTGTCTAAAAAGCACCATCACCCATCAGTTGCACTCTGCCAGTGATGTGCCTAGAGCAGTTGTATCCACATTTTTTCACGATCTTTCAAACTTTCTAATCTTTTCCATGACTTCAACAAGACAGGAGTGTTACGACCTTGATGTGCTTGACAATACTTGCAAAACAGAAAATACTTGCAAAACACTTGCACTAATTTATAATATCTGGTCAGAAGGGATGAGAAGCTATCCAGCTGCCAATAGAAATAGGATGCATCGTGGCACTTAATTGAGAGATCAGCTAGGAAGGCAAATACACCTTTCCTTCTCATGTCAGAAAAAGTGTGTGTTGAAAGTTGAGTCATCAAGTGAGCTGATTTAAACTGAGACAATTTAAAATATGGGTGTTCCAAATCCTTATGTTATCCTCAGTCTCTTTAACTGGTATAAATTATAACACTGCTGCAATGGGAAGTACCAAGTGTGGGGTTGATTTTCTCCAAGCACTTACTACTTATTAATTATTTGTACTACCATAAGGCTTCTGTTGCCTTTTTTTTTCTTTTTTTTTTTTTTTTTAAATTTTTTTTTCCAAAATGGCACATAGCATGAGAAAGATAATGGAAGTAACAATTTAAAATAATTTATTTAAAGAGGATCATAAAAGTAAAAGTAACTATTGAGGCTGCAATTATTGTGAGTTATACGGTGCCATTAAATAGTTGAAAATACTGATTTTATTTTGTCTTTATTAATATCTTTTATCACTGGAAAATCTAAAAATTGGTTATTTGCTTTTCTTATGTACAACTTGAAAGATATTTGTATAAGAAATAAGTTTAAAAATGGAGGTACTGTATATTGGAAAACACTCCTCTAAATGTAAAAGGACATAAACAGCTGGGGACTGGTTTAGAAGAAAAACAGAGAAGAGAGAGAATCGCTCCTTAGAAGAAAGAAACAGACACAGACTTAACTTTGTTATGCAAGGTATTGGGACAACGATAACATGTTGGAATTTAAGGGAAAAAGTTTGCTGAAATACAACTTATGACATCAACAAAATATAGATCTTCTGAGAAAACCTGGAAATTGTTCCTGTGAAAGAACAAGTTCAGTTTTTAGTTTTATGTGAACAGTTTCACCATATTACCTTCTCCTTTCGAAAATGGCTTACGGCTTTCCTTTCAGATTTTGCTACAGTGAGGACAACCCCACAGGAAAGGAATAAGGAAAAGCGTTCATTTCTGTAAGATTCAAGAAACAAGTGTCTGACGTAGTTAGATCTGCATTTGCAGGAGTAGCAAATAATAGTAATCTTTAATGATTTATTTCTGTGTGCAGATGTTCTGGCAAAGGATATGGTGTTTAAGAAGCAAAAATCATAGTAAATCCTGAATGCCTAGAGGCACTGACGGCTGCAGAAAAGTGTTGTGGCAATCTTTTGCAACTAGTAATAGTTTTGTTTTTTTTTTTTTTCCTAAGTTTTATTGCATCTCTCAGGGCCAACCAGCTTGTTGTGCTACCCATCTTGGACAAGACTCCCTTTTGACACTTGTGGGAGATTATTTTCTAGCAGTTATTTCCTACTATGCTCTTTTTGTGTGGTGAAGCATGGTTTCCTCTCTTGCTCGTTGCAAACATAAATCAAAGTAAAGAAGCCTGGTAGCAATTTGAACAGATAATGAGGAGTAATGGGATTAAAAGAAAGCCAGATCTACTGCTGAAATAATCTAGAAGCAGGGAAGCCACTGATGATTAAACTGAATTCCAGGGCAATGTGTTTCTGAGAGTACCTTCTCATCATATCTTTGAGCTTTTTATCCCAGAGGCGATTTTTTGCCTCTCAGCAGCCCATACCCGGTCTAACGTGGGCATACTGAGAACAGCACTGGGCTCCCAGTTGCCTGCCCAGCTTGCCAGCCTGCCTGTCCTGGACCCTGGAGAAACTCCATGTTATATACTAGCATGTGGACCTGGATGTTGACTTGAAGAATGGGTGCTGGTTAAATTTATCTGGAGAAGCTCTGATGTGAGCAGTCTGGTTTTCTCCATTCTCTTGTTCCTGGGGAAATGCCGTTTCTCAGGTAACTGTTCTTTGACACAGGAGAAAATTCCACCCACAGTGCTCTGGAGGGCAGCTGTAAACATAGGAAGGACTTGTCAGCTTCTGCTCTAGCCTTGGCTTTGCTGCCTTAAATCAAATTACTGCTGCCCAGAAGATGCCTCCGGCAATGTGTGTGTGGGAGCTAAGCCCTGACGGGTGGCCTGGCAGCACTGCGGGGAGGCCACTCCTGCCTCCCAGGTGGGATTTCATCCCCATGGCCACTGAAGGGAAAATAGTAAAAATTCCTCAAAAGGAAAATGCCACTATGATGTGTTGGGAAAAGGCCCTGAAGTCAGTTTGGTCTTGAAATGGCACAGGGCAGAGCTGGAAGCCATGGTGTGCCAGGCAGCCTCCCCATGTCAGCTCTATCTGGCAGAAATTACTTTTATTAGTCTTATTTTCAGAAATCTGGTTCATTTTGATAACAATATTTTTACTCTTTCCTTTTTCCTCTAAAAGTCATCCTCCAAATTCACAAAATGTTTTGCAGCAGCTTATTGCTGTGATTAATTTTTTCAATTTTTACCTTCCATTGGATGGATAAGACCTTCTGCAAAGCCTGGAAGGCAAATATTTGACAGAACTGCCTTCCAGTGAGGATGTCTCATGTTCCTGTCACTGCACTGATCCGCATTTCTGATTAGTGCAGTGGTTCTGTGCCTTTGTTCTGGAGGGAAACATCCCCCTCGTTCTGTCTTTAGGTGCTGGACCGTGCAGTGTTCCCTCAAAACTGTGTTTGCTGAATGGCTGATACAAAAAAACCAGGGGAGGGAACGATGTTCTGTCTCCCCTCATCTGTAGCTTTTTGCAAGAGACTTATTTCAAGAGAAACCCCTTAGACTGTTGTCTCAGGAGGGGCTATATGCTTTGGGATAGGAGTGTTTCCTTACCCCTCATCTACACTAATTCTTCATCCGTTTCTGCAGCTGATTTACTTAACTTTTCCTGCTTTCATGGCCTGCCACAGCAAAACAGCCAGCTAGGAGGCACTAGTTATGATAGTATTGCACTTAACGTTTCTACAAACTCTTCCTTGGCCTTCAAACTTAACAGCACTAGGAATCAGCTCAACACTATAAGGAATCTGCACGTAAACTCGCGTTTGGGGCAGACACTTCAGTAAGCATGCCATTTTGATTTCTCATTTTTGTCTGTGAGGCCACAGAGGCAGCTGGAACATCTCTCTTCTGTTGAACCTCTTCTTTCTTTCCAGCTCCTCTCCTCCCGAAGGCAGAGAGTGTGGGCTCCTGCAGCTGCTTGCTCAGAGCTGTCAGCGCCTGTAACCTGCCGCTCTTGGGCTTCCCGGCTGGACTGACAGGACCTGGCCGCGATCCAAGCAGGGCGATGTCTCCAGACCCTTTCTGTCTCCGAGACGGGAGCTGTGAACTTTGTTCCTGTTTTTCCTGGCCCTTTCCCAAACAGAGTCAGAAGCTGTCTTTTTGAATTACTTGCAGGTGAGGGGATTGAATAATTTCATATGCATTTGAAAATAAGGTTATAACCAATGGTATTATAATGTGACAAATGTAGTTTCTTGCTGCTAGGCCTGTGATAAGAACCCTTTCGGCTTTTCAAAGGGTGGCTTTTATTTAACAAGCTTAAATTTATCCATTGTGGCCAAGGCTGAAGGTATTCTCTGACAATTATGATTAAAGTTTAATGGACTTCTTGTTTCCGATGCTAATGGTGAATCTGTAGTTTCATCTGCAATTGGAAACATGAAGTCATGGGGACTGAGGCGGGTGGGACACAATCGGGGTGAGATGATCTGTGGACTTTCATGAAAAGTGCCTTAATGTCTGTTTGTCTTTGCCTCATGGCAAAGCATCAGTTTAATATCCAACTTTCCTGGTGATCCAGTAAATGAGAGAAAATCTGCAAATCAAGAAACTCCTTGTACAAGTAAGAAAGAGAGCCAGTTTAGATAGCTAACTAACTAGTTAAATAACTGACTAGAACTGATTAATTAGTAGTTAATGGTAGGGTTCTGTCAGATTAAATTAACCTCTAGTAACTCAAAGGACAATTATGAGCTTACAATCACTGTGATTCTTTTTCCCCTGCACTGTCGGGAGAACCCCAGTTAGAGGTAATGTGATAATTTAGGACTATTATGTAAGGCTGTCTCCTTGCGACAGGACAGTGCTTCAAGCGCTGCTATAATTTGGGGCAGTGCTATTCCTAATGCCTGGTAAGTAAGTTATCATTGATTTTTTCTTAGGGAAATTTTTGTAGCGCTATCACTAGTTTCATACCACCTGTCAATTCATTGCCCATTGAAGTGCAGATTGTTGCAGGCAGCCCAATAAATGGAAAGCAAGCAGAGAGGTTAAAGCTGGTGACCAGTGTGAGAAATGTAAACAGAAGGCAGGCAAACCCCTTATTTTCCAGGTTGCCTTACAGCCCTGACTTGGTGCTTGGTAAAGCAGAATATTTTTTTGAGTAGTCTGTGTCAATGCCATCTGAACAGGAACTGAGCCACACACATTTTATGTGCTTCTGCAACACAAATAGTTTGAGTCATGTTACATATCTCAAATATTTTGCTCAGAAGCAGGAAGGCATATGCCCACTCTGGATGTCATCTGAGGGATGCCTGGAAGGCATGTCTGGCAGGCTTATGCCAATATCATTGCAGATCAACATACTCACTGTAGCTTGTAACTGGTAAGAGACAGCATCAGGCCTTGCGGATTTTTACTCCCCCAAGAGGAATATTACTAATGAATTAAGATTGCTTTTTGCAATTAGAATCATTGGAACTTCAGTGGGTTTTTTCCCCCTTTTCCACCCTTAACATCACCTTTGATCTTTAACACAGATTTTTCTATTTATTTCAGTAGAGGTGATGTAGTCAAATGGAAAAGATTGCAAGATATTTCTGATAAGTCACTTGCTGTGTTTCCACATTTGTTGCATCAACTATTACTCATGTACCTACTTGTTTATTACTCTTCTTGAAAGAGCAGGAGTGAAGTGGGACTAATAAAGCTGTGCAAACTAACATTTATAGTTCAGTTGTTGAATCAAAATAAAAAAAAAACCCTCAAAAACTTGAATTAGAAATCTTTCATCTGAAACCACTTTGACATATTGTATTCAATTCAGACTGAAATTAAATGAGTTGTTTCAGACATCTCTAAGAAAAACCAAAGAAAAGTAGGAATGGTTTACAAACTGGTAAGTCCATCTGCTTTGCTTTTATGCAGTAGACCCATTACATTTTATCATCCAGAAAGTGAGAGATTCAAGTTTTTCTCCTTTATAAAGCCATTTGAAGTGGGAGGGGTTCCAGTGTGCCTTGTTTTTTTTTCTCTTTGGTTTGTTCCTCTTTGCAGTTTTAGTGAATTGAACATCCATTGCAGCAGACTGCAGTCCTGGTGCACGTTTTCCATGTGGGTGCCTCAATCTGTAGGCTGGAGGCTTTCCCTCTCCTTCTGTTCTTAGATCTTAGCTTGTTGCAAATGGAGAGATTTAGGAAGAGGGCTGGAGTCCTACATCCTCACCTGGGTGCTTAGGGTGGTACACTTTCGGGGGTGAGACCCTGCTTCAAATTCAGTGTCCACCTCAGTCAGGACAAGGATACACGTATGGGTGTCTCCAGTCTGTAATATAGTGCCGAGTGCTATGAAATGAGGTGGTTTGGGCCAAGTCTTCTGCTGCAGCTGTTCCAGTTAGGAATCAGAACACCCTCCTGGTGGTATGTACTCAAGTGTTGTCTCCTGCTAAGCTCTTGGCTTGTCAACTCCCGAGCTCAGGTGTAGCTTTCGTGGACTGAAAAGCTCTTTGGCCAGCAAAACCGCCAGCCCTGGGCTGCCATGGTGCAACCACCTACCATTGCACAGAGGGCATGTGAGGGGCACAACTCAGCTGGGGGTGCTAACCCCCATTTGCGATGGGAATATTGGGAAGTGGGGGGCTATGGTTCCCAGAGACAGCCCCTGCAGATTCATGCTGGACCATCCAGTAAGATGGGTATAGACTAGCTCTACTTGAGTGGTCATATTTGTCCATCTCCTTCTCCAAATTCACCTGTCTGTTTAAAAAGGATAGATGGTTTTCCCACAATTCATCTGCAGAAAATTGAAAGGAAACACTTATTTTACTGTAGTGAAGAGATAAACAGGCTATGCCCTCCTGAAATGTTGATTTTTCAACAGTTGAGTACACTTGAGCGGACATAAAAATCCTAATGCTATTTCACAGTGTAATTAATTTCCCACAGGTTGGGTTTACTTAGGAGAAATAAACTCAAGTTATGTGTATGGAAGTTATTTCTGCAGTGAACGTGTGATTTTTTTTTTTTTTTTTTTTTTTTATACCTCCCTTTACAAAGGGAATAATAAATTATACTCTTAACTAGAATGAGAAAGAAGTCAGTGCTGCTTTTTGGAAATTGGATGCTGGCTCAAAGATTGCCTATCCATCGTCTGGAAACTAAACTAAAGTTTGAGTTCTAGTCACTGAGGAGGTTCTGCTGAAATCCGTTTCAACTCCTTTGGCACAAAGCAAGCAGGCGGAAACATTTCCTTGCCAGTTAACTAACATTCTCTTGCTCCTGGTACAGTGGCTGATTCAAATCTGTGCAGTTTGTATAATTACACCCCACCCTCCCCAAACCCAAAGTACACATGAAATGAAGAAATGACAGGAAAAAGGCCACATGTCACAATAATTACTATAATTTAGCCTGTTATTCCTTTGCTTTCTGGCTCGGTATTTGAGGCTCGATGTTAATTTGCTTGTGTAACTAAAGGTGTTTCCTCTACTTGTTTATGCTAGCTATGATTTCTAAACATCCTTGAAATTATTTGCCATAAAATCTCTCCTCATCATCATATTACTTCAATTTGAGCCACTTACAGAAAGCGTTTCTTTCTATTTTTGAACAGAAACTGTTGGGAGCCAGAAAAATATGTATTTGTTTGCTGTTTTTCTATTTTTGGTTTGAAATTGCTGGAAGCCAGTAGGTGGGGTTTTATTTTCTGTTTTAAGATTTTATTTTCAAACGAAAATAAATATTATGTATGAGGATTGGCATATACCTTAAATTACTAGTTTTAGTAACAGGAAAAGGTTCTTGTTAGAAATCCTTCTGAAGTGTGGCTCTATTTCTGGAAATCCTTTCTTGCTCACTTCAGCAGAGTCTTGTATACTCTCCCATTTCATGGAATGATTCTTTCATACGCAGAGTGGTGAGTTTTGTAGGAACTTTGCTGGCATTAAAAAGTTCATATGTTTTCTTTCATCATGTACACTGCACTGATTCTTTCGTTATCCAGCCACAGAAAAGTCATGTAGGGAGCTGACTATTTGTTGTGTATGCCAAATGAAATCTGTCACCTAACTGCTACTTTTGTGTATCTTTGGAAAATAAACTCTAGCATCTGCTGTGGGACTGCACAGATTTTGCTCTCCAAAAGGAAAAAATGCAATTCATTGTAGAACAAATAGTCCCGTACGAAAGCCCATCCCGCTCAGAAGAGTGGGCAGATTAGCTAATTAGAATTCCCAGAAAACACTGGGAATAGCTCAGCCAAAGCAAAATCTTACAGATTTCCTTCAAAGTAAAAACAAACAAAAATCCTCATCCTCAGTTTTACTTATTTATCTCTATTCATTTCCTACCTGCCCCCAGCATCCCCCCACCAAAAAAACCCCCTCCAAACCAACCAACCAGAAAGCAACCCCCCCAGCCACATCCATGAATTTTATTCTGTTCATAGAAAAGCTTGGATAGCTTTGAATTAGTGTTCCTTAGCACTGTTTGACCTCTAAATCAGTAAGATCAGGTCACATAACATAGCATTATTTTTGGAAAAGGTCTTTTTTTGAGGGTGAGTGGAGTGGGTAGGGTAAAGTTGGCAGGTCAAAGCATATTAACATATTTTGTTACTCTACTGTCAAGACTTATGTCATATGAAAATATAATACAGAACTTAAGTAAACAAAACTTTCTTTTTTTACAGTTTTCCCACTAAGCTTTGAAACCATTCATGGAAGCTGATGGCAACGCTCTCGTAAGTATAACTGAAGTTATGCCAGGATTACTGATCAGCTGAAGAGATCGTATGTTGGGGTTGTGTTCTTGTAATCATGGAAGACTGTGGACAACATAAAAAATGTTGCTTATGGGCCAGGCTAAGTGGTGAGGCTGCCACAGGCTGCACCAGTTCTGCTATAAGGGTGAAATGAAGTCTATTGTACCGGCCTGATCGCTTCGAAGTCCTACTCTTCAACAGATGAGAAAGCGGTAATTTAAGGACACACGAGCTTAGCAAAGGATTTTCTTAGCCACATGTTTGTCTAACCCTTGAGAAGCTTAAGGAAAGTACAGCTTTGTGGAAGATCATAGCTGCCTTTGGTACCTTCTCAGACTCATGGATTGCGAGTTGAACTTTGAGACATGAAGCCTGGTCTTCAGTGTTGGTCCAATGCACCTGCTTTTTCTTGTAAAACAATTTTTTTCTTTCCCCCAAACCAGTTTCATACACCTATTTCGCCCCATTTTATTCTCCTGGGGAATTTGCAGGCTGTCTGGACGTGGTCCTGGACAGCTGTCCGTAGGTGTCTTTGCTTGAGTTGGAGATCATCTAGTCCAACTCCCCCCAGAAATCCCTTCCAAGCTCAACCGCACTGTGATTCTGTGGAAAAAATAGGATCTCTAAAATGACAGAATTCTCTCACTGAAGTTGTCACTTCTTTCGTACATTTTTACTCATCGGTGGAGCCTGCCTGGCGCAGAAGTGGCTGTGAACAGTGCTCAGTTGTGCAGCTCCCTTTGTAACTGGCTCATGGGTGTATTTCCCAAGTGGAAGAGTAATGGAGAGCAAGCTTGAAGCCTGCATTGTCCTGCAGGATCACTGTCTCATCCTGATCAGCCCTCAGGTCTCGATAGACTGATAAGTAAACCAATACCTACCAAGAAAGATTAAAATCTACCCTGTATTGCCAGCCTTACGTAAAAATGATGACCCTCCTAAAGCTGCAAATAACTGTAACATTTTGCATTTATTTCAGAGGTTTCTGGGGATTATTGCTCTTGGATTTTCCCTGGTAACAAGAAGAGCAAGAAAAAGATCTGATTTTTTTTTTTGTTTGTTTGTCACTTGAACCTGTGATAATAAAATAAATTGTTTGCCATCAGCAAATTGAGCTTCATAGAGAAACATTCACCATTATCAGATGTGTAGTAAAATCATTACTTTTGGTTCAGTTTCAGATTGTTCCAGTGACAATGTCTGGTAGTTACAGTACAGTCACCTCTGAAACTGCTGTTATGCCCCTGGTCAGTACCATTGGGTTTTACTGGTGATAACACCACCTTCCACAATTTTCTCTTTGTTCTGCACTGGTGTTAAAGTCTCCTATTAGGAGTGAAACTTAAAAGTATCTCTTAGTCAATGTTCACCCAGGCTCACTGAAATGAAGGGTTGCTGACTCTCATAAACCAGTTTTCAGAGAGGGAAAATTTAATTTACTCCTCGAGGAAAGGTTTGCCACTGGAGACTTGCTAATGTGTTGTATTTTTTGGGAAAACTGAATATAAATCCTGTTGGTGAGGCATTTTATGAATTTTGTGCTAGATTCATTTAAATATAGATTTTCTATTGGTTTAAAATGAAAACTGTATTTCATAAAGCATCTGTCTGACTCCAAACACTGGTGCTTTCTCCAAATAAGCTGGTTTTGTTTATCCATAAATCCACAAAATTTGGGAAGGCAATTTTGTGCACAACACTGGATTTCATTGTTGCAGTACAGATATTTTTTATAAGATGATGCTGGGCTTCTGAACAGTACTGAAAACACTTAAAAGTTAATGAATTCCAGGTTTAGGATTATTTTGTTGAAAATTTACTTCAGCTTTCAGGATACTGGGAAAGAAAACCAGAAATGTATCTTAATTAATGAAATCTCACTCAGCAATATTTTTATTACAGATTTATCACTGATTTTATCCAGGCAAGCTAAACACAGTGCTGGCTGGGGAAACTGCCCTTCCTTCCCCCATTAATTTCCCAACTCCTCCCACAAAATATGAAGAGATGGGGATTCATCACCCCTGTCAACTTGCAGCAGGATACCATCATTACTGCTGAATAATAAATGCACATTTGTAAATTCTTTTTGCTACCCTGAGATCTTACTGGGTAATCAGTCTTTCCCTCAGTCTGTACATAAAGCAGGCCCTAACAGATGATTTACATATTATGGATATTAACCCTTTCTTGACAGATGAGCCATAGATCATGTTATTTTGCTTTAGGTTACCGATTAGGTTAGTGGAAAGATCTTCCTTGGTTGTTTACAGAGAGCCACATCCTGTCTCAGTATTGCTCTCCTTGTTGTGCAACTTCATATTTGTTAATGACAAAATGACTCCAGTGTAGTATCCTGGCAAAGATGTGACTTTGCCCCACTACATGGTTTTTGTGTAAGGAAAGCTGATTCATATTTGTTTCTCTTAATACCACTTTGGGTAGCACTAAAGAAAAGTAATTAGTGTGACTGTGTGACCCATTGATTCACTGAGGCCATATATTATTTCTGTGCTTCCTAAATAGGGCATTACTTTCTTTGGAATGAAGACATGAAGGGAGGCCCGTATAGGATGGGAAAAGAGTGGAGCCTCCAATAGAGCTGATGTGTTTTCTTGTTGGTTTTCTTTGTCTGTTGTCATGGAGAATAGGAGAATAGTTGGGGGGGGGG